>JASKGO010008166.1:0-11394 GCA_030556065.1 Holobus sp. GC000080 | reverse complement strand
AGGATATAGGTGACAAAGTTTTTATATTCATTTCCAGTAGGGTTTGCTCTATGACATAATGTGGAATTACAGGGCAAACATTTGAGAGAACCACCCTCTTATTTCTAGTTATTAATGGTTTTATCGGTAGGATTTTATCCTTAATGTTGACGTGCTTAATGTTGTCTATTAAGTTATCGGTGGTTGATTTTGAGTCCATGTAGACGCATATTCTTGAGTTTGAGATTTTTGAAATAAAGCGGATGCAGGATGGATTTACTGTAGTTCCTAGAGCTAGTAAGTAATCTTTTATATTATAGCCTTCAATTGCTTCAATAATAATAGCTTGATCTTTTCTTGGGAAGATGGAGTTCGTAACATTTGCATAGCTTAACTGTTTGTTTTGATGACCCTCATNTTTGTGATTGTTGATTCGTTAGAATACCTTTATTAATTGTTTCTTTACTGAGATTTCTCTCTTGGTTTGGACTGGAATCCAGGATATTTTCTCGTTCTGGAGGTTCCATGGCTGTAGTAGGGCCCCTACAATGTTGATTGTAGGAGGATCCCTTGTTTTGTTTATATTCGCTTATCTGAAATCACACGCTAACCACGTCTGCTGTGTTTCGACACTTGAATACAACTGAAAATATATTATTATTTTTTCAAACTACCCAAATTTTTATTTTAAATCCAGATTTCCCAAAAAAAAAGTTTAATTTGTTAATCCTACGATGGAAACTTTCATCAAGTTTTCATCCATTAGTTAGCATTGCTTAATGTGTCTTCATAGCAACATCATACCCCCTTAGCAATATTGTGAGATCTAGTTTATTGGTGGTTTTATAAAAAAATTATTATGAAACATTGATTTTAAACTGTTATTATGTGATAATTTTTCTCGAACCCCCTATAGAATTTGAGCAATAAATAATAAAGTAAATGAGTTAAAACATATCTTGAGAATCAAACCCATAAAAAATCATCTACTTATTATGCAAAATGAGTGGGATATGATTTTTTTAATGAGACCCCAATTTTGACAAAAATTGTCAGAAATAAGCAATATTCTGAAAAGTAAGCATAATAGAAAAAAACTTTTTTTTACAAAATCGTCTTTAATTTCCAGTATTGCCGGAAGAGACTGGACGACGAAAATATTTTTAGTAATCAACATTTTTAATTAAAACGAGATAGCCGGATAAACTAAATCGATAAAGTTCACGGTTTTATAGCTAAGGTAAATCGACGATTGTAAACAATCACCCTGCATAAAGTCCCATAAAATTATTACTTACATTTCGTTAGAATAACAAAATAACCTAAGCTAACATTACAGTTGATTAAAATCAAATCAACAAGTTCAAAAATTAAATAGATAAATCATTGAATTAAAGCCACAAACGGAGTAAATGATTTATAAAACATAGAGGTAATCGAGCAGTAGGTTTAATCACTAAAATCAACCTAAACTCCTAGGTAGTGCAGCACTCTGTGCCGAGAAATTAAAAATATTAATTATTGTTGAGAGACCACAAAAATGCGGCAATAAATATTGCTTCTCGGAATACTCTTTGCCTTTGAGAAGCGGTAGTTGCACACCTATCTAATGTCTAATGTTGCGGTGGGTTACTACACTACATCCGTGTTAATTATAATCTTAGAATGATTGTTTTCTCTCGCTTAGTCCGCACAGACTCAATAAATTTTATGCGGTCCAAGAGGGAATAAGTAGTTCGGGGGCCGCACTTACTAATCGACGAAATTAGTTCATTGGAATCCTCAATGCATACACAATAACACACACAAACACACACACACACACACATAGCACTAGTCATAAAGGTTTCTAATGCACCGGTAGTAAGTGTTTTCATGTATTTGTGTATGCAAGTGTTAGGTGAGAAACAATGTATGAGGAAATTAAAACTGCAGAGTAGAGCCAGCCGTTCATCCCGTCCATTAAATTTATTAGTGTCTGTATAATATTTATTGCTTTTCCAATATGGGTTACCTATGTATTGGTATTAAATAATGGGCAAGAGGAATGACTTTCTTATCAGTTAATATAAATAAAGTTTTATTTAAGGCGTTAAAAAAGTCAATCTTACAGCGCGTTAATTTTTTATCTCAACACGCTCTTAAAGTGGACACACTTATGTTTTATTGCCTGTTTCATACCCACTTTTAATAGCTTTTTTAGGTGTTAGTTGTTTATTTATGGGGAGCAGACAAAATAATTTATTATTTGTTTCTAAGTTTTGAATTTGTTTTATGTTCTTTTTATGCGACTAAGCTTTTACATTTTTTTTATTATAATCTTTTTAAGTATTTTTTTAATAGATTTCATAATATTATTTTCTAATAACTTATTAATTTTATAATTTTAACAATATGTTTGAACTTGTAATTTTAAAATTTAATATTAAATTTATCATTGGGTTGATTAATTATCGTATTTTGAAATAATGAATAGCATTGCTTTAGAGATAAATTATTTCCCATTCATTAGTAAAAGCAATAAAAGTGATAACTGAAAGCTATTTTACGAAACCGGCAAACTATTATTGCTAATAAAGCTAATAAAAATGGCACAATTATCGAAGAGTCATTTCAGAAGTGTTCGTATATGCCATAGTAAAAAGTGAATATCTTGCCAGCAATTACATAAATATAAGGTTTTTATGATGACCAACCCATAACTTTCGACGTAGATGTACTCACTTATCGCGCCCGCGTAATATAATTTTATCTCCGAACTGACAGAACAAAAGTAAAAAGTAAACTTTATTAACGTCTTCAGTGAACGGGTGAAATCCACACCCTCAACTTTGCTTTCCACGAAACTCCCGCTCACTTTTATTATTGCATTATTATTATATTAATAATGATGGAATCTGATAGCAGGAGTTAGCAAACTTGCCAAGCAAATATTGTTTCCAGACGCGCATTATTATACGAATTTTACACGAAACTTTCCATTTTCAAAGAGAATAACTATACACATCTACAAACTATACTTCTTCAATAAGTAAAGCGGTATAACATTTTATTCGAAGATCCATTTCAGAGTGCTAATTAAAATTTCATACCGTTCTGTTTATTTATACATTTTCAGCATCGTATAGTACGTATAAGGATCTATTGATGTTTTAGATATAAATTAATTACTAAAGCGGAGTAAAGTCGTATCAAATACGCATTGCTTTCAAAAAGACAGCATTAATTTTGTGAGTTTTTGTTGTTTTCTTTTTATTATACAGGGTGGCCCAGCGAAAAGTAATCACCCGGAATAACATGAAAACTACTCATTTTAAGAAAAATCCCGTCAAATTTTGTTGTTAGGGGGACATCTTTTGGAATATTTTGTTACGGTGTAACAGTCACCCCCTGCTTCCCACGGCCCCCGACTTAAAAATCTTAAATGGCATGGGGGGTCGAGTGACCCCTCGTTTTAAAGAGAATATTTTTTCGCTGGGACACCCTGTATTATTTCTTTAGCAAACTTAAGAATTTATATTTACACAACAGCAGTTTAAAATTTAAGTAAAACATGAACTGGGAATTAAAAATAAATTCCAAAAGAAAATTTCTTTGGAATTTTGCGGAACTCTACGAAGATGTAACCCTAAGAAAAAGACTAAATTAATTTTAGATATTACTGCAGAAAATGGAAGCTTTTAAAAACGTAAAGACCTACATTACAATAATGTAATGCACAATATAAAAATGGAAAATTTGATTACTAATAATTTCGTTTCTTATATGCGCAAGTATTGATGTAATATGTAAGTAGTCACTTGAGGATCACTCGCAGCTACTTCTTACATACTAATAAGTTAGAAACCCGGTAGGTAACTACCAGCTAGTACTATACATGCAAGTGAGGACCATTTCAGCAGTTAAGATAGTGTTTGAGTAAAGTTCACTTAACAAGTTTTCAAATATTACGTGACGAACGTTCAGATTTTACCTATAATTTCAGTAATTGGTTTCTTAGTGAATCTCAAATGCCTTCCTTGTACCAGGTAACTCAAATGCATTTTTACTGATATCTTACTTACAATAATTATTTTCCACTACTTTTTACAAATCGAATTATACTATTGTTTTACTTTTAATTTAAGTAGTAGTTAAATAATTAAATGAGAATGGATATTTTTCAAAACAAAAAGATCTATCATAGAAAAACTACACTGGTAAACAATGTTTTTGTCACATGTCTGTTGGCCCACCTTTATTAAAAAAATATATATATGTATAGTTTTGTTCCAGTCACGTCCAGTTTTTTTTTGTAACAATTATAGGGCCATTTTCCCAATATGTATATGGGCAACTTCTACAGTTTTAATGATAGAGCTTCAGTTAAGTTGACCAAAATTTTACGCCCAACTTATACCCGTTTACAAATATCGGATATCTAACCTAGTTCCCGAATTATTCAGAAAAAAATCGATGTTTTTCTATGCAAATTATGTGGCATAAAATAATTTTTGACAATTAATTCCAAGAAAACTATTTGAGATAGAAAAAATGAAATAATTGTTCCTAATAGATATTTTAAATGGTGTATTAAATAATTTAAATAATTTTTCATACCTTTTTTGAGTAAACATTACTTGTTATGGTTTAAATGGTAACCTTAGTATGATATCACAAGGGTTCCTGATGTGGCAATTTGTTTTTTCTTAATATATTATTGCTTGATAGCCCCTGAATATTCACAATTTAAAATAATTTTTCGTGTAACAAAAATGTTAAAGCTTTGTTAACCAGGGCTTCAAAGCAAACATTTGTAAATAAAAATTAAGTAGTTTCATATTGTAACCGATAAATGAATTTCCAACAAAATGTAATTTTTTTTTTGGATAAAATAAAAAAAAAAAAGCCAAAAAATAAAAATAAGAACACAATGAAAAATAAGAAACAAGCACAAGGGGCCCAGCATAGGTATTGCAAAAAGAAATTTTATAAATTTTCATTTTATTATACTTCAGACTTGAGACACACACAAAAAGCTCTCGGAGCATGGTCGCAAAAAGCATGGCGCCCTTTGACGAGCTACTTGTCAACCTTTCTTTATAATGCAAGGCCCACAAGCCTTCTTTCAGAGCCCCTCTATACACCTATAGCTATAGTCAAAGCATCGGCTCAAGCTTGCAGCTCCTCGTTTTTTCTTCTTCTTTTTTTTATTATTCTTTAGCCTCTTTCCTCAACAGCTCTCGAGGGAAGGTGTTGTTTTTGTCGGAGCAGTGGTTTCGAGAGCTTTTGCATCATCGATACACATATAATATAAAGCCGGGCGGATAAAACCGGAAGGCCGTGTATGGAGTGTGCATGAATCCATGTGCGACGCAACCTAAAGCCAACAAGCGATCCCTTTAGGCTTTGTACGGTCGGTCACTTGTTCGCACACAATTTTCCCGGCCGGCGCCGGACCCGCTTCATACACACGAATCGCCCCGTTAAAGCTGCATCAACAGCATGCAATTTATTTGCTCGACAAATTGATCCTTTTCGCAAGTACTCCGGCTCGACTTACGGCACGTGTGTGTGCGCGCCGCTCCCTCCGAAAGTGTTTGTCGCAACTATACTGCCGCGATTGACCGATAAAAAAAATCAAGCGAAAAGTCGGCGGCAGTAAAAGTCGAGCGTTCGAGTGGAAAGCAGTAAGAAGCGAAAACTCGCGCCCAATGAACTATAATGACGATTTATAAATAAGGAAAGAAAAGGTTTCGGCATCGGCGATTGAGAGGAGTTGTTCAGCTGTTCTAATCCTGTGCAAGCGCACCCGCACGCCCCGATCTGTAAGTTTGTTTGAAGTAACGGAAAGTCAGGATAATCGCTCTTATTCCTCAGTACTTTGAAGATAAAAGGAGCCAGTTTCAATTTTCGCCCTCTGTATATGGACGAAACAAACCCTTTCTTCTTCTACAACCAAAGCGAATAATGAATCGCTCTGTTGTTCTTGCTTCTGTCTCGCTTTAACTGCCACTTTATATGAGGAAAAGCTGCTGTTTACTTTACTGCTCGAACTTTCAATGAGTCAGATAAATGCAACTTTCGTGCAATTAATAATTTGCATGATTATTTTGATTCCGTATACTTTAGAACAGTTTATAACTTCTAGTACTCAATAAAATTACCTAAGTAATTGACTAAAACTATACTTTTCATTTCATAAATTTATTTAACTGCTATTAAAAGTTTTCCACTTAATAACTACAAAATCATTATATAAAAGAGCAAACATTATTTTAATAATAATCGAAAAGCTTCAGAAAACTTAAAAGAAAATAATTTAATACTAGAGGAATCATTGATGAATTCTCATCAGCATTTACAGAGGAAATTTAGTCTGAGGTGGGCCTACAACATTAGCTGACTATGTGGCAGAATGATAGTCGAGGCCCGAGTCGAGGGGTGAGTCCCGAGTCTGTGACGTGTGTAGCGGCTGTTTCCTGTTATTCTGAATTCCGGACGTGCGATCAGGACGTGGTGGAACGTTAAAAGTGCCACGGCCATATAAAACCTACTCGTTCCATACTCTTATGCCACACAAGTGACTATTACGGTACTCTGTATACCACTATATGACACGTTCACAATCACTTGTGTACGGAATAGGGTTATTTGTCAGGGCTTAACTTATTGCTGCTGTAAATAAAAAATTACGACGAGACTAAGAGACTAAGAGTTAGAATAAACGCACATCATCAAACTTAATAGGCACTTTTGAACAATTGAACAAATCTTCAAATACAAATTTAAAACAAAAATGAAGCAATAAAGAATACGTGAATCTTCCGACTTGGGGTAGGACTAATTTATGTTTAAATTAAAATTCTTTTAGAAATTGAATGACAATTACCTCGTTAATAAATAATAAACGATTTTTTAGTTGATTGGTTGGTTTGGCCGAGCGGAGACCTTGTTGGTCTTCTTGTTTTTGCATAGTTTTCCTAATAAATTTGTTAACACCCACCTTAGATGAACAGTTGTCCAATGATTACAATAATGCCTGGTAAAAACACGTTGCTGTAAAATAAAAGTGCTGCAAAACGATGTAGATGATGTGAAGAACAAAACACTTTGTTTAACAGAGATTTAATTAAAAGAAAAGTATGACTTAAATTATATTAATAAAACACTGATAAAAATTAAAGCAAACAAACTTATTTTTTTAAAATATTTATCTGAATAATTATGGCGTCTACACTTAAGTAATAAAACAATGAAAACATCGAACTCCCACAAATATTATCTGGCACTGCATTAGATTAAGATAATTTTCGACTAGTTAAATAGTTTTCTATTAAAAGAAAAATGTCCACAACAGCAAAAAACTAAAAAAAAAAAAAAAGCTTCATATAAAGCTGAAAATCTAACTAAACGGTTTTCAGCAACCAGCAAAAAGCATTGAAAAAAGCGGGACAAAATAAATTACCGCATGATAAATGAAAACAGTACCGGGAAGAAGAGAACAAATATCTGGTGTTGCATATTAACTGGCCCTAATAGACAATTGCGTTGACAAACCGACTGACCGCACACGCAAATCCCGTGATTAATGCCGAAACATTAACACGTCCTCACTGATAAGTGTGTGTGTGTATGTGTGTGTGTGTGTGTGTGTGTGTGTGTGTGTGGGAGTTCGTTCGCCTGCGTATGTGTGTGTGTCAGAGTGTATAAAGTGAATGCAAACGTAAATTGTTGTTACATCTTGAATAAATTAAATTTAACTTATTCCGTTAGGATCAATTTCGAGGAGAACTATGATGAATGTGGGATAGTGTGGTAATATGCGGTGGTAGCTGTAGGAAACTTGAACATTGCCGCTGCAAACTGTGAAGTAATTTATTTTAGAGCTCGATAGTTCGCTTCACTGTTCGGCGGTTATGCAGTGGTACAAATACGCGACCACAGCATTAAGCCCAAACGTTAACACATCACATTCGAAATGTATATTGTACATTTCCGTATAGTATAACATGTACCATTTTTGGATGTCTATTGTTTCACTAATTACCCTTTGTTCTAAGCTTTGAAACTGTTTTTCTGAGTTTTTCTTTAAAATTTTATAACTTCTACTTTTATTGTATTTAGTGGAATAACTTGGGTATTTAGTAGATTTATTTAATTTCCGGCAATTTTTGTAAAAAAATCGAAAATCAGTAAATATAAGACTAAGAGAATTTAAAAAATAGTCCCTTGATCCGAAATTTCAGTTTTTTTCCAACTTAATGCTTAAGTAAGAATTGTAAAATTTAATTGAGCTGATCGCAAGTTAGTTTCTTGGTTTATCGGTATCTTCTGAGTGTGATTATAATTTTATGTCTTATTTATTCTCCATTTTAACGAATTATGACAAACTGTTAGAATTTATCTTGAGTACAAACTACTTCATAAATATTAGATATAGCATTGTATTGGCAGTGCTGTTTTTCAAAATAGATTGATTAAAACCCGTTAAGTTAATGTATCTTCGTTAATTAAAGATTTTTGAAGAAATGTATAGCATAATTTGGGGCAGAAGGAGTAAAATAATTGGCAAGCTCAAAAAAAAATAAAATTGAAACCAAACAAAAAATTCCAATTTTAGCGTCATAAGCAATCCATTAAGCTAAAATGTTAAATAAAAACCGTTTGACACTTGCAGCGATCAGCAGGAAGACAAAAGGAGAACGAGAAGAGAATGCGGGAGAATTAAACGAGCGAACAGATTTGATTGCTCGCGTTGCAAATGCACTCTATACTATACGCGATAGTACAGCATAGTTGATGTCAGTTCCGCTTTTCCGTGTGCTGTTCAAGTGTGTTTTGTAGTGTGTTGTAGTTGGAATGCTTGCAACGTAACAAGTCAAACTCGCCCATTCAGTATTTGCACTAATTGACATTATGTGAGGCAAATGTATGTGGAACGCAATTGAATTCGCCCCTATCCGTGTGTCTCGTATAAATAGTTTCATTCAGCCCTTTCATATATCAATGATATATGAATGCGAATAGGCATACGAAACCAATACCTTTTGATTAATTTAGCTAAAGGTATTCCAAATGAATATTATGCGGGGGCGCGGTGGACGTCTTTGACATGCTAACTTTAAGAGGGTGTAGGGAGGGAGGCGGTCTTATTTTAAAGTGGCATTTTGGGGGAGAAAGTGAGATTCTACCTCGCCTCTACATTATACTTTATCAGCTTAATTTAATTATTAGGTTTACGGTTAATATTTTATTTGAAATGTGTGAGCTTATAAAGGGTGACCCACTTTCTCGTTTATTTAATTAAAAGCTAGTTCTGTTTTTTTCTTTTTGCAGAGTTTGTACAAATAGAATAATTTAGATAAAATTAACAATTTGTCAATTTTTAAGACTAAAGATTTTGTTTAATTAAAATATGTAATGTTACAGAAGTATAAATAAAATTAAAAAAATATATTAAATAAAAACTGAAATTGACTATTGCAACTTTTACAGTTCAACTTACTTAAACTGCTTGTTTTTTAATTAATTTTTTTCTTTATTTATTTATTAGATTTTTATCCACTTGCAAAAAAATTATTATTTTCTGTTTTTGCCATTTTTGTTTTGTTTTGTAAAGATATGTAAAAATTTTGTTAATTAATTAAAACCATAATTATTGCTACAAAATTACAAAAAAACTATCCAATCCAAGTCGGTGTTTTTTCTTATGTAAAGACTTTATTGCACGAATAGTACGTCATGAAAACATTCAATTTTCAAAAAGAGCTTTTTTTGGCTGATTATTGTATTGCTGTCAGGATATGATTTCCAAGCAATGGTTGTTTAAGAATGTCCAGTTTTATTCTTGTTTTTGAACTATTTTTTTTAATTCCTTTTTTTCTTTAATCCCTAAAAACAGATTTGAGAAATTAATCAAACTATTGATATATATTTTTTTTAATTTATCAGATTTTAATTAAAAACTTATCTCTCAGCAAAAACCTGATGATAAACAATGTTTTTGTCAACTGAGCTTTGTAACGATTAATTTGTTTGTTGGCCCTCCATCATTAAAAATAATATATATAGTTATGTTCCAGTTACGTCCAGATTTTTTGTGGCAGTTATGTGGCCATTTTCTAAATCTGTAACTTCCACAGTTTTAAAGAAAGAGGTTCAGCTAAATGGACCAAATGAGCAGAATTTTACGCCTTACTTGCCTTACTTGCCTTTCTTGTAGCCGTTTACAAAAATCGGATATGAGCCCTGGCTCCAAAATTATCCAGAAAAAAATCGAATCTTTTTTTTATGATTTTAAGAAAATTATTTCACATAGAATAAATGTTCATAAATTATTCCAAAAAAACTATTTGACACAGAAAAAAAAAATATTTATAGGTCCTAATTTATGTTTTAAAATACTCCTTGATATATTATTGCTTGATGGCCTCTGTATAACCAAAATTTGATATGTTTTCGTTTGACAAAAAAAAAGTTAAAATTTTGTTAGCCAGTGTAATTTCCAGGACGACCATCAGAATTCAAATTTGTTGTTACGGCTATAAACTAGGAAAAGTTTACAAATTAAATAAACGCCCCAGTGCATCTTCTATGCCATATTCTTATACGACAATTTCAGTGCCCATATGTAGAATATACATAGACATAGCAAGTTTACATGAAATAATATGAACAATACATGTACTTGCTATAGAATGACGGTAGTGGCAGTGGAGGCAGTATAGTGGAGGCGGCGGTATTACGCATATATTGCACATACAGGGCTCTAATATCGACCATATTATAGATAGAGAGATGCATAGTACACAGCACAACACATACCTCCACTAGTCTAGGCTAGTACATAATTTTGCTGCAATGCAGGTGAACACGATGAACAGATTGAGCTTCGATTCAATGCAAGCGAACGCCTAGCTTGGTCGTTGGCATGGGCCAAATACTGCCAGTATGCACTGAGTATGTACCGTGCGACCCACAAACGCTTTACGCTTGAGACTTAGGAGTGATTTGGGGAATGTCTGAAGGCTGCTTAAATATGTGTATGATCAATTACCAATGCAGTTGGATAGCGGTTCGCATTACAACGATTTGAATTTATGTCTCTTATACTCTGTTTAATTCGATCTGAAATAAAGCATGACGTAATTCCATTCCAAGTCTAATGTGAAATCATAAATTCCTCTTTGTTGTAATTAATCAATAATTTAATAAAACATTACCAAATAATGAATTGTTATATTTTTATAAAAACAAAACAAACAAAAAAAGAAAAAAATTCCCTGTAAGTAGTATATATTGGCCGGTTCTGGCTCC
The DNA here is from genome assembly GCA_030556065.1 of Holobus sp. GC000080. Taxonomy (NCBI): domain Eukaryota; kingdom Metazoa; phylum Arthropoda; class Insecta; order Coleoptera; family Staphylinidae; genus Holobus; species Holobus sp. GC000080. Next base: position 117 of record JASKGO010008166.1, on the reverse strand, counting down.
TCCACACTCCACAAACTCCACCGACATCAGCGTCATCTGTCGTCATTTTTTTAATCATACTTTTTTTTTTAACTTGCCTCGCATGCAGCGCCCTCTAGTGGTATTTGTTCATAATAC
>JASKGO010008161.1:0-11181 GCA_030556065.1 Holobus sp. GC000080 | reverse complement strand
TAGCCCGTACCAAGGGGTACAATCGGCTAAAACTCCTACCACACGAAATACCCCCAGTCTACTCTCAGACAACCCTCTATCTGTACGGGCACTGGTATTCCGAGGTCAGCCCCGTACACATAGTAAACTTGCTGTTTATATTTTTTTTTTTTCACTTTTTGTCGTATTTTTTAGTATAATTTATTGGTTTTTACTTAAATTATTGCATTATAATAACAGACGGTTTCTGAATATAAAACTAAGATTTATTAATTTATTTATTGTTAGTAATAAAGGTTAAGATATTTATTTTTTATTTTTGGAAAAGTTGCGAGTTTTGTCCATTAAATTATTTATTTCAAATGTTGCCTGGCGCCTTCACTCTGTGTAAACTTACCTTTAATATATTTTTTTCTAATTTTGTCGTATTTCTTTGAAACCGTACAATATTTTTATTAAAAATTGTTGATTTATAATAGCAAAATTTGGATATTATCTATTTAAATTATTTTCCATAAACTATTATTTCTTCAATTTAATATTAATATAAATTGAAAACCCCTTTTAACAAAATTTAAAAATTTCATTTTTAAACGTTGAAGTATACATTTCTAATAAAAATAAAATACCATTTTATAGAAGCCAAAAAGGTAAAGTTATACCTCAGCATAAATGGAAATCTATCCAGTTCGAAACGCCATCAATACATATAAAAAAATCAATTTCACAAGAGATGTGCAAGGTTTGTAATTTAGAAGAAGGAGCAGGGAAAACGTTTTCCGGTCCTCAATTAAATCTTTATCTGCGGTTGGTCTTTTATACATATTGGTGGTCGTATCGAGGGTGCAATTTACATATTGGGCTCGGACTTCGATATGAGAGCGCCAATATTGGGAAAAAGCGCGTCGGCCGAATCGTCCGAGCGAAATCATTCCATTTCCTCGAACGCTCAATTTTTTCGCCGGCTGCTTCTCTCCTTCTTCGCACCCCTTTTCGGACTTTTTTTTTTTGGTTGGCTCCTGCGGCCGCACTTTTACAGCCCCGTAAACTCTGTTTTTCGTTCGCAGCGCAGCGGAATTGTATAACGCACGGACCGTCGACCGCCGTAATAACAGAGCAACGATAAGCGAATCTAAAATAAATAATCTTAATTTCGGGCGGCCGTAAAAGGAGGAGGAAACATTTGGGCGGCGTGCAAAGTAATAAAATCCAAAACAACTCGTTGCTCTAAGCTTTCGCCGAAGAAAAAAAAGAAGCTTAAGTAAATGGAAGATTAAGTAAACGTTTCGCGTTCTGTTTGCATTGTAATTTTATTTGCTTTGGATTATTATTTTCGGTTTGTGGCTTCATTAAAGCGCCACTCGACTAATTAATCGACCTTTGCGTATTTTATAAATGCGAAATACATAATTTATAGACAATAACAACGGCGAATTACGGATTCATTATGTGTTGCGTCTATTAGAGATGGTTGTTGTGAATTTTAGTTTTGTGTTTTCTATAAATTTCGCCGGGGAATTGCGGTCTTTGTTTGCTTATTTAATTAAACAATAATTAACTTTGCTCCCATTTCAAGTAAATTATAAATCGAATTTTCTCTACACTATTTCGTTCGTAATTCTAATTAGTATGGTACGATCGATACGCTGTTTTGTATATTTATATTGCAACGGAAATTGCATTTTTATATCTATTGAATTGTTTTTAATTGCGATAAAACCGATCCCTTGTTTTATATTTGCATTGATCATACAATTCATTTATGGTAACTAATATGTCATTCGTTCTGGTCGTAAATCATTTTTTGCATTATTTTACAAGGATTTAAAAAAATTCATTTAAAAAATTGCAGAATAATGTGTTAAGTTGCGATAAATTTATAAATGTAAAAAATTTCCAAGTCTGCAAAAATTTGACGAGAATTTAGGGAGAAATATGAAGGGAAAGCACAATGCACGTGCGTTTTACGCTTTTGTCATTGTAACACAGAGCGAAATCTACCTCTTTTCCAACTGCCTATACGAGAAAATTTGACTAACAAATTTAATATCCTCTTTAAACTAACAGTATGATTATTTTTTTCCTCTGATGTTTTAACAGAAGTTAATATAATTTTTTTATTTTTTGCTTCCAAAAAAAGTATTTCATTTATTGGTAATTTTTTTAAAATTTATTATAACATTTCTAGATATAAACTAAATTAAAATTTAATTTTCTTTATTAATAAAGTACTTCTTCTGGGTACTTCGATAAATTCATAATTAAAACAGATTTTGTACTTGGAAAAAGTGCATGCTTAAAATCGATTAGAGCCGGTCGTTCATTGATTTTTATAGGGGCATTTAAGTCCTTTAAGACTTAACACGTCCTTAGAGCAGGAAAAGGTCTAAGAGCAAGTACTTAAAGTGCTTAGCGGTTCGCTGCACAACTTTCTCCGTACTCGGCAAACCGTCGCCCGGCGAAATTAAAATAAATTATTCGTTTCAGTTACGACACGCGCACTTCCGGCAACGAAGCGCAAAGATGGCAGGACGGCTCGCTGCAGAACAGGGCCTTCTTCAGGACCCTGACGGAGCCCAGCACGCTCAGCGTCGACAACATCGGCGAGGACGAGGAGGGCGAGTACAGATGTCGCATCGATTATCTGCGTTCGCCCACCAAGAATCTTCGCGTCAAGTTAACCGTCATAGGTAAGTCCAACTAACTTTCGCTTTGATATACCCTACTGTAACTGTAACTATTACTATCACATTCCGCATTGTTTCCCTTATTGTTATTATTATGATTATCATTATTAGTATTGGTAAGAGGAGAAGTAGGGAAAAGGGGTAGCGTGCGCGTTGATAAATTTAGCGGAAATAATGCCGCGATAAATCTGCTATATTCGTATATACATACACCTAGGTGTTTCGCTTTCGATTAATTAAACTTTGCACTGGCTCCCTATTTTCAGTTGCGAGGCGTGTGCGTTACGACGACCCCTTATCTTATTAACTTCTCTCCGCTAAAGTTGAGACCCTAACGGCAATTATAAAATTAATTTCACCCGTTCGCTGATAATAATAATACGCACGACTACATATCCTATATGCTGCCATTGTACTACATTACACCTTTGCCTTAATTCACACTCTATTTCTATTCACAGTAATCATTTTACTGTTACTGTTGAGAAAATGCCTGTAGAACAATTTATGAATAAATTCTTTTATTTTTTTTATTTTTTTACTAAACATTAAATATTTTCTTTGTTTTAAATGATGGATAACATTTCATTAAATTTATTTCTATTCCGAATATAATTAAATTTTTAATAACTCCATCATGAAAAACAATGCTAAATGTAATATTTTATATATTTAGTTAAAAAGTGATATTAAATGACGCATTAAAACGAGAAATGATATCAGCTTCGAAAAAATATTAAAAGATACTCTTCATTGAGTACTACCATCGTAAGATTTTAAATATAGGAAAAATCATAATGGGCAGTAGGAAAAATAAAATTATCTTTCCATCTACTACTCTAAAACCACTTGTAAAGTGCAATATCCTATATTTGGATACCATAATTTATGATAAAATAAAGACAGAAATGAATACTATAATTTGTGACCGAGGTAATAAACCAATAAATTTTAAATTTTTAGGTCTAAAAAGATGTATTTCGTTTTTAAATTTGCAAAATTAATGACAAAATAATAATCAAATTCAGATAAATAATTTCTTGGGAAACGTTCATCGGCAATAAATTAAAAAAAGCAATTTTCCACTCAGGTGGCAGCTTTCATCCTCTCGAAACGATTGCCTTTAAATAGTTCACTTAAAGCTTTGAGCGCCAAAAGAAATGAAAAATCGAAGAAACAAGACAGAAAAGCAAAACGAATAGTGGGCAAGGGTATATTGTTAGAGGCAGAGAAGTAGAAGCAGGAGAAGCAGAAGAAGAAGAAGAAGAGGCATGTGTATGGGTTCGTAGCGAGAGTAGTACATCAAGCAAAGTTTACGATTCGCAAACTCGTTAACAAGTTGTTGTGTGCGAGAGTTTAACTTGCAGGATTAATGTCATTACATGTTGCGAACGCTTGTAGTTCTTCGCCGGGCAAGGAATGATCCATTCCGCAATACACGGCCGCACGGTACCCACTCGTAGTACTTCTCCTGCTGCTGCTGCCACTGCTGCTACTGCTGCGTTGAACGAACGGAATTCCATCCCCAGCTTTAGCAGCAGTATCTCTTCATTCGCTTCATTAGCTTACATTTTGCATGCATTAAGCAAACTAAGGGCGGTAGGACATTTTTGGAAAATTGTTGCTCCGAAGGGTTTTGCACGCACGCATTACTACCTAGCGGGCGTTCGCAACTTCCCCTTTGGTGAGAGAAAAGTTTGCGGGTTCAAGCGCTCTCTCTACGCATATATGCCGCCGCTGCCGCCGCCGCCGCCGTGCCCTGCTCTTCTACCATTCCGTTTCCTCCGCACGAATCTCGCCCTCGCTCCTTCCTCCTTTCTCACTGCGCACTATTTGAGTTTTGAGGAGCCATAAAAGAAGTTTGGTATTTGAATACGAAACTAGGTTGTCGGAAGTGTGTGTGTAGGCACTAGGCACAGAGAGAGAGCATGATGAAACTTTTCTAATGACACCTCTGATCTATATGAGCAAAGGGTTTCCCACATTACTTTTCCGAATCTCTGGTTTAACCATTAGGCACTCATTTTGCCCATTTCGGATTCACGCAAGACAAATATTATTTTATTACTTGGAAACTTTTACCAAATCTCCAGATCTTTTAAAGTTAAGCTATGTTTTTGATATGGTTTTAGCCAGTTCCAAATCTTAACTTTAAGTTTCACCAAGTAAATTCTGCAAAATATATTGATAATTCCATTTCAACGCACGAGTAAATTAATATGTAGTTTTGTTGCATTCTCCAATCAAACAAAAATTCGCAAACAATATCCTTTGATATAGCAGAAATTAAATGAAAACTGTACCGAACGCGGATTATTTGCTTCGAACGAAAAATCAATTACATTCTCGAACGTTAAATTCATTGCTCTCATTGATTATTTATTCAAAACCTTTCGCTTTAATTTCCCCTTTTTATTGTCCGCGCTTTTTGCACTTTATACCGAATATAAAACATTATAGTTGGATAGTTTATAACTGCGAGCGCTGTTTTTAATAATTGCGCACACGTAGAAACCATGGCCGTCCCCATAAAAAGGTATTCTCCCTTATTATAATGACCATTGCGACAATAATAACGATAGACATAATAAATAAATTGTGAAGGGTATTATAATCGAAAATAATACGCGGAGTGATGAAACGATCGTTTTACGTTGGCGTCATGCATAAAACACGTCCAATCATCAAAAACGGCGCATCACGGATCGGATTAAAGCGGAATTATTGCCGAGCAGATAAATAACAATAACAATAATTATTTATTATTAGTTCGGGATGTACAAGTGAGTGAGCGGATGCTGCGCTTGCAGCATCCCTTTGATTGTGCGGCCGCCGAAACGATATTGGCCTCCGATGCATTTTCCGCATGCACTGTGTGCCGCCACCGCCGCCGCCGCCGCCGCTCTTTTTGTTGTCGATCCAAGTACGTGCTCACTTTAAGTGACATTAAGTGCTCTGCACTTTTTACTTTGCCATCGCATTTTCATTGCTCTTTCATCGCCGCTTAATCATTGCTTTTAATTTGACCGTTTTCGAATTGATTACTTTGTGTTTGAATAATTTCTGTTTTTGTCAATCGTATTTTGATTTTCGGTTTATTTAATCTTTAATGGAATTTTTTTAGTTTGAGCACAATGAATTTGTTTTGATTTGAAACAGCGAAACCGATTTAATTTTGTTTCGATGTTGTTCAATGAAGTTAAAAAAATTATTTGTGTATTAAATTGATTTATAAATTTATTCATTTTTTTTCCAATCTGTAGCATTGATTAATTTGATTTAAATTTATTTGTTATTATTTTACAGTAAATGTAGTTTCCCCTATTATTTTTTGGAAACTTTATAGCTCAAGAAGTTCAGATCATAAGATTTTTATTATAAAATTTTGTTTTATTTTATTTAAATCAGCAATGTCAATTATAACATGTAAATTTTTTAAATGTTATTCAGTTTTTGAAAATTAATGTAAAAATTTTTTTTTAATCAAAAAATCAGCGTTATCAGAGATTAAAATCAAAAATTTTAAATAATTGTTTAATTTCTGTAACATCGCTATTGGTTTTAACTTTAAATTAACCCGGAGCCTTCGCATCAACAATACAAAGCTCTCAGTTAATATGATTCTTACAACTAACGAAATAGTAAAGCTGAATTAATTCTATTTTCGATATTCGAGTAGTATAATAGAATAAAATTCAATATTTGTATATTGAATTGATTTATATATTTATTCATTTTTTCAATTTGCAGCATTGATTGATTTATTTCAAATTTATTTACTATCAATCAGCAATAAATGTAGTTCCCCCTATTTTTACTTAAAAACTTTGCAACTCTTGAAATTCAGATCATTAGATTTGGTTAATAAAAATTTAATTTGATTAGATTAAATTTAATTTTACTAAATTTAATTTAATGAGATTAAATTTAAATTTATTAAATTAAATTTTATTAAAATTTTAATCAAAAATCTTAATCATCAGTGATGTAATCTATTTTTTTTTTTAATCCTATTTAATTCCGGTAACATTGGTATTGATTTAAATGAACCCGGCGCCTTCACTTCGGCAATACAAAGGTGCCAATAATCATAATTATTCACTACATTTATGATCGATCGGAAAGCAAAAATGAAAAAAGTTGAAAACAAATTTTAATTAATTCCATACAAGTATTTTTAAATTCGTGGCGTCATCTTTTTCTCATTTTGATTTGATTACCATCCAGAAAACCAATTTACTATTAATCTCTTAGATTTCCCCCGGTGAAAATTTATATCCTTCATCGTTCGCTTTCGCGTGTTTTTTCCTCCTTAAACATATAAACCTATATATATATATATATTTATACTATATATCTATATTTATTCGAGCATTTATTTTTGCCTGCCCGAGCAATGAAAAGCTCAAATAAAGTACGAGTAAATAAACTGTTTATTTTTATCAAAAGCAAATTAATTCTAAAAGAAATAAAAAGAGAAAAACATTATTTTTTTGTTTGGGAAAATAAGAAAAAAAAAACTGAAAAAAAAAACTGTGCTAACCATTAAAAAAAATTATGCTAATTTCCTCGTTCGTACGGGGCAATAAATCTCCATTTAATTCGCAAACATTTAATTATCTATATGTATATGCACATATATATACACGTATAAAACGTCAAGTTTATAATCTCTAAATATATCTAATTATATGGGTAATGCACTGGCATATAAAGTACCGCTGAAAGAGAAAATTAGTGCTTAATTTAGGAAATGTGTAAATTTCCCTGCCTCACTGGTACACGTAAGGCCTAGTTACGTGTCACATGGGTCTACCATACACATTTATATTCGCTCCTGCGTGCATGTGTATTTGTGTGTATGTATTTGTATGTGTGTGTGTGTGTGTGTGTGTGTGTGTGTGTTTGTGTATGTGCGAAACGAGGGTGTTTTTCGAGCAGGCTGCGTGTGCACGACCGACCAATTAAAAACTTTAAATGTTCCAACTTCGCAGTATAACGGCCGACTGAGACAACAACGTTTCGCGTTGTTAATAAATATCGAGCGGGGGCGGCCAACGAGGCGGCCTGGCCCGCTTTATACGTACCACAGATAGCAGCATACGTTGGGGTGATGGGTAGAGAAAAACTAGCGACGTGAATTGTGCATTAGCCTTCTTGATGTCTACACATTTTCAGCTTTATTTATTATGAATACCATGATAACTTGTTGAAAATTTACTAACGTCGGCAATTCGCAGCGAGCACGAGATGCTCTTCCTGTGGCGGCAGCAGCAGCAGAAACAGCAGCAGCAACGACGTTCCCTGCATCCTCTCCTTCTCTCTCTCTCTCTCTCTCTTCTGAAGTTTTTAAGAATTAATCGCCCGTTTTTCTTTGCACTCATTTTTAATACAGCAGCTCAGCGAGTGATTATTATTGATTTAAGTATGCAGAGCCGCTCCGAGTCCGGCTGAATATTTTATGCGCTCGTCGTAAATATCGTCCAAAATTGTGACTATAAGGCCGCTCTTATTCTGAATTGCTCGTAAAGTATAGTATGTTCAGTTTAGGATAAAATTGTTTGCTTCTTAAATAAATGCAAAACCTTTGTTTTTCAAAGGAGAATTTTTTTTTTAATTTCTACACGTATTTTTAAAGGAATTGTAAATTTCATAGTTATTTCTTTTTCTAAAAAGTATCAAAAAGAATTGTAAAGAAATTAATAACATAATTAATGATTTTAACTATATTTTGTTTATAATTTTTTTTTACTTTATAAAAATGTAAGATAAGTTTAATTATAAAAGCATTAGGGTTTGTGTTTTTGAATTTTTAATAAAAGCAACCCTCTTTTGGATCATTCGCAACCACAGGAAATTCATAATTTACCGTTAATTAGTGATTGGCAACGCTCGAGAAATGAACGTTCGAGCCCTGCATAGCAATCGTAATAAACACATTGATGAATACGCCCTTCATGCATGTATGATATGCAGACTGGCAATGAGAAAGAGCACTCGGAAAGGCGCAGGCAATAATCTAAACACATTAACTAAACATCAAAGGAAGAAAATGCAATTAGAATTACCGAGATTACCTATACTCGCTCTATAGTATGCGCCCCGCACTCATTTGCTGGCTGTGCCAGATTCGAATGTGTAGTAGAGCTTGTATACAAAACACAATCAATCAAACTCGGCTGCTAGCAGCAAACCGCCTCCGAGAGCTAACCGCACGGATGCTTCTCCTCTAATGTGGCTTATATTAAGTCGAAATTTATCCGGATTTAAGTTGGACATGTCGCTACGGGACCACCTTTGTAAATCATAACGGGAAGCCAACCGATTCCTTTAATGCCTTTGCCCTTCTGTCCCTTTTCTACCTGCCTTCACAGACAGCGCATTGTTTCTCTTCCTTGCTAGACTGTAGTATAGATGGAGGAACACTTAATTGAAATTACTACCTAATAGTCTTTGTTCCAACTCATTAGTAAGTAACCTAAGGTTGTCCTTTCGACTTATTAGTGCCCGCTTGCTAATGATGCACACTATTTGGTATTTTAATTCTCATTTATTGTTTTTTTTTTTTTTGGAGATAATTATCTTGTTCGGTAATTTGTATAATTAAATATTGATTGAAATTCCTTTCAAATGTTTGTTTTTTTTTTTTAATAATGGTTACTAATTTTGTAGTTTTTTTTTATATGAAACATGATGTGTTAGTTAGTTAGAATTTATCTAAATTATTTTTATTATCAAATAATTAATAATATCTTTATTGATTATTAAATTAACAATTAATTAATCAATTAATAATCAATTGGCTTTGGACCCTAGTGGTCTTTCAGCCGTTCTTATTATGATTTATTGCGATTAGTACAAATTAAGTAAAAAGAGAAGTAAAAAGTTCTTGCGGTAAAATAAATAGATATTTATTTATTTTTATTGGCTAGAGGTTTTAAATAAAAAAAAAATACAGATTATAATTGGGATTTTTAAAAAGTTGTTTTTTTCTTGCGAAAAAGTTAAATCCAAGATTTTGGTAAAATTGTTTTCATTGAGGAAAAGCAAATGAAATGAAAGCGTAAATTTTGTAAGTGTAAAAGTGGCGCCTTTGAGACTCTTGCGTTAATTGCCTCACGTTTTTATAAACTTTTTAATATTTTTCCTGATGGAAACTTTATAAGTCAGCTTTTCCGAGCGGCTTGTTCCGTAAGTCGTAAGTCCTTTAATGTAAAACTCTGCCAGTCCCTGCTAGATATCCATAAGTAATCGAGGACAAGGTACTTGGCCTATTTGCATAATAACTTTGTTGTTGTTTTCCTATTTTTTTGTTGTTCATACGAGTGACTCCATTACAATATCTGCTCGTTACTCGTAGAAAACGAAAAACAATTTATTTTTTCTCTTATGAAATGAAATTTCTTTTTCTGGAGAAAAAAAAAACATAGTAATCACGCAAAACCAGAAAAGTAATCAACAGTTCCATTTTTTGATGAACATTTATAAATAAAATTAATTCTTCGTAAAACATAAAAAAAATAGAAATAAAATTCGAAAACCAAAAAATGTTTTTTTAATAAATATTAATTATGAATAATTAAATAATAAATAAAATTTACAATAAGAGATAAATCAACATTCGCATCATTAAAAAAAAATTTTTTGTAAAGTAAATTAATAAAATATAGAATAATGGGATAAATCTGCAGAGCTTATGAGGGCCGGCGAATTCGGTCGTCGTTGTTATTAAAGTGCTTCTCGGTTTATCAGGAAGGTCACCTTTATTGCTTAATATAACGGGTTTAATCTCGGCTGCAATATAGACACATGTAACACACGGTCGGGGGCGGCGAAGACGACCACCAATAGAGCGTGCGGTGTCTGTCCATACTTAAGCATGTATGTAAGGGTGGTCGGCATCTGGTGTGCGACCTTGTTAAGGGAGTTTGGGTTTGACCGCACACACTAGACTAAATTTCTTTCATTATTAAAACCTTTCGTGGGAGAAATTACTCCTTCATCTTCTTTGTCTTTCAACCTTGCCGTGCAGGGCCATGCGATATCTGTGTATTTGTGTGCACCGCCAATTTTCTTTATACATTGATGAATTCGGTGTAATTTCGCCGCTTGTATGTGTTTTGTATAACGTTTGTTTTGTCTTTCAGTTCCGCCGCAAAAACCGACCGTTTTCGATGAGAAGGGCAAAGAAGTGCAAAGTAGAGCTGGACCCTACGAAGAAGGAGGCGACGTCAAACTCAGTTGCATTGTTTCCGGTGGTGAGTTCTTTTTTTATTTCTTTAATTTTTTTAAAATAAATTTTAGCTTTCATAGGTTTTTGTTGCTAATTTAGTCATTTAGAAAAATTGTTTTTTCTAATTTATTTGGAAAACTAATTTTTTTAATATTATTGCAAAACTGAATTCTTTTGAATTAATTTTGTTATGAATATTTAATTTAATTTAAATCTAATCATATTTTTTTTATTTATTACTAAAATGTTATAACTTATATTGAAATTTTAAATTTAATTATT
>JASKGO010008158.1:0-66981 GCA_030556065.1 Holobus sp. GC000080 | reverse complement strand
TTATTATAATAATTAATATATTAATTTTTCAAGGAATTATTTTTTTGCTGTGGAAATTATTTAAATAATTTTTAATTTAATCTGCAATGATTATTTTCCATTGCTTTTTAATTGATTTTAATTCTGCTAATTTTTCCAATTTTAATTATTTTTTTAAGAAATAAAAGTAAAAAGTTAAAAAAACAAACTTAAAATTAAATATAGAAAACCTTCAAATCATTTTAAATTCTTGAAATTCTTGTAAAATATAAAATAAAATATTTTTTTGTAGAAATTTTAAATTTGTTTCTCCAAATAAAATCCTAAATACTTGCAATTACTACATTAAACTTTTTTTATTTTAATTTTTGTAATACAATTTAATTTACAAAGAAATTCCTTATATTAAATAACTTTACAAGTACTGAAATTTATTTCAGAAACCGTTACAACTTAAAAGCTTTTCCGAAAAACCATTAAAATACTAAACAAAAACTTGCTGAAACCAAAAATTTCTAATCTTACAATAACAAACCAAATAAAGAACATTCGTTTAACATAAGCAACTAATAATTGCGCCAATTAAGACCAGCATATTTTCAAATGTTTGCATATATAGAAAATGCATAAAGTCAGCCATTTATCATCGGCAAAAACACGCAGCAGCACTTTGCTTTAACCTTAAACAACACATAACGATTATTTATAAACCGAAGCGTTGAGCATTCGAATCAAAAATGAAAATATCGGCTAATATTAATCTTAATACCCTCATTATGTCCGCGTGGATTTGTGTGGACTTGCAAAAGGCTAATAAATCAAGCGATTCGTTATCAGTAACCATATATAATATAAAATGTTGTTGAAAGGCTGTGCAAGTGCATTTAGGGGCAATGTTACTAATTATCATAAGTTGCACTTTATTATTAATAATAAATAAATATAAAATACAAATATACAGTATATCTACTTGGCGCATATAATAAATAAATTATCGAACGCATAATTTCCAAGATTAATGTCTTGCATAAATCCTTGCATTTATATATTTATTTATTATCCATCGCCTTGCTGCGATATAAATTCCGTAACTATATTTATAACTTTATCGGAATTAAAATTCGGTTTTAATTAATTGCAGTTAATTTATTAATTATAAATCAATTATCCCCACAATCGGTAAATTATTCCATTAATGCGTATACTATAGTAATAATAAAAGCTACCTATACTCGTACTTAATGGATTCTCCTCTGTGTGTAACTTTTAATCAAATTATGAACCGATGGAATTATGAAATACGCAAATGAATTAATTTATAAAAGCCGAAGCTGCTCTACGTGCAACACCGTATAGTAATTATATGAAATATTAATTAGTGCTAAACCTTATGGCGTTAATTACGTGCTCAAACATCATTAATAATTATATACTTGTTCTGAATTATAATAAATTTTCCCATATATTAAACAATACACACATTTCTATAATTATTCTAATAATAAACAAATTAATTAATTAACTACCCATTTGGTAGATTTAGATATAATTGTGTTGTTGCTGTAATTATCATTTATTACTTCATTAGCAAAAAGCTTTAAACTTTTTTCCAACTGTTTTTCGCCTTTTTCGCATTTAATAATTATTAATGATGTCCTCTCTGGTGGTTTCAACTTCTGTGTGTGTGTGTGTGTGTGTGTGTGTGTGTGTGTGTGTGTGTGTGTGTGTACTTTAAAATGGAATAAATAAGCATTCATTGTCTTTTATTATGACCGTTGTTGTTTGTGAAGGATAACAAGAGAGCAGTTCATGTCGCGAAGTAATTGAATTACGATGGAGGGCATCTCTGCAGTGTGTGGTAGCGGCCGAGTAGCACAAGTATACAGTGTATTGTGTGTGTGGTCGTGATACCGAGTGATTTTTGCTCGGCAAAAGGCAATTCATATATTATTATAATTATTATTCCATGGGAGCTTTTCGTATGGTTATGCTTATGCTTAAAGATGTTTATAAAGTGCACGGCAATTTATTTTCTTGTGCGCTGCCACAGCTTACAAATGTTTATATTTTGCAAGTGCCGCATTTATTTTATTACCATTACCATCAACCACTGTTTTGTTATACTTAATTTTCTGTTTTTACATTTAAATTAAATTTTTTAGCTGTTTTTATTGCTACTTTTTTGTTTTTTTGTTTAATTTTGGTTTCGCATGATTTATGAAAAAAGGTAGTAATTCATCAAATAAAATGTTGCTTTTACATCATAATTTATGCAAATTTAGCAAAGGAAAAGCTTACAAATCAACCCTTTAAATAAATATTTAATATTTACTAAGCAGTCGTTTCATTTTTTTTTTCTTTTCTTTATCATTTATTTAGTTATAATTATTACAGTTTATCGACTTTATAGGTTTTCCGCTAAGGAATGAAATAAATTTATTGTGGTTATTAAGGGGAAAAGGGAAAACGAAAAGCTACAAATCACTGAATAATTTGCTTAAGGAAATATTTGAAGGTTTAATTTTTGAAATTCTTGATTCTCTGTTAGAATTTATGTTACTTTTTTATATCAAAGTTATATAAAATATGCTGCTCTTTTGATTACTTCCTTTTTAAATTTTAAACTAATAATAAAATTTATTAATCCTTCTGTTCCAAATTTTGCTATTCATTTCTGCAAAAATTTTCAATAATGAAGATAACCAAACTTTTTGTTTTAATGATTTTATATACATATCTTGAAAAACAATGTTATTTTTAATATTTCAATAGTTAATTGTCCTCAAAACAAATTGTAATAATTTGTCATAATTGTCACGTGTGAAATTTGAAGTTTTAAGTTGTTCTCCAAGTTAAAATCTTAAGAATTTAATGGTTTTGCTAAATTTTCAACGCTATTTTCAATTCTTAAAGTTGCTGAGCTTGGTTTTATGCATAAAATTTTTCTTTTTTAATTTAAATTAAACATTTGTAAATTAGGGAAAATGAGATCACAGAAAAAAAAAATTGATTAGCAAAAAGAGTAATTAATTTAAAATGTTATAAATAAACAAAACAAAAAATTAAAAAAAAAAAAAATCAGCTCATAATTTATTCATTTGCTAAAGATAAAAGCTCAAAGCGGCAGAAACAACAATAAAAGAAAAAAGCAAAAAAAAGGCAGATAAAGGAAAAAGAAGACAGAAAAGAAGTAAAATGCGAATATATCAATGTCAATTAGCTAAAATAAATCCGCGCGCGGAAAGTCGTATCGCTCTGCATTAATGCGTTTGAGTGCACACCACCGCTAATGGCTTTACTCTCTCTATGCATGACGAGCTTTACTAAAACTCGCTGTTTGCACTGATACCCCGTACTGCGTGCGTACTTTAAAGTGCATCACTGCTGCTATTTAATACCGCGATTAATAAAACACACTGCTGTTCGTACCTATAGGTAAAAAATAAAATGTTGAAATTTCCCGCATCGTGCAAAAATTCGAAAATTCAAAAATTATACAATTGGGCGCAACGTATGTCGTTCTCGTTCATCAATTAGGTACCTATATTATATACAGAACTAAATGTCGGGGCCCGTACGCTGGTTTACGTTGTACACCCACGCACACGTCACTTTTTCCATGTTCTTCCCACAGGACCGGCATGAATATACATGGCCGGCTGTATGTGCCGCATTTATATACATGCCATGCTGAAGCGAAGTCCGCGGAGAGCATGCAGCATCAGCATCAGCATCGGCGACACATGCACACAGATTTATAAATGTTTGTGCGCGCCGCCTTCTCAATGTTTCGACTCTAAGTGACGGATGACTCCCGATGGGGCCCATTCAAAATCCGATTGTTTACAGTGGAACGCCATTAGAGGGAAATTTCAATTAGTCGGGACCGGCGCTTCCACTGCCGCGCTACACTGTATGTGCTGTGTGCTGTGCATTACTATGGCGCCTATAACTTTCGATATCGCTGCAGAGCGCGATCTTTCATATGCGGAAAACAAACAAAGTTTGTATAGAGCGTCGCGGATCGTCATCCATCATTGTAAAGGATTTGTTATTTTGTTATTTGTACATTTAAAGGGTGCTATGTATGGAGTTTAAATATTGGGTTTTTTCATATCTTTTTTCTTTAGAGTTTTCATTGTTTCTATTTTTTCTTAATTGTTTTTGCAATAATTTGCGAGTTGATTTTAAAGAGGAATAGTTGCTTTATTAGAAACAAAAAATAATATTTAAATTTGGTAGTTTTTAAGGGTAGTTTTGGCGTTCGTAAGTTGAATATTTACTTTTTTTGTTTTTTAAGTTTGTAAAGTTTTCGACCATCAAAACTACCCTTAAATAATTTTATTTTCTTAATTTTCTTTTTAATTTCGAACAAAGCAACTAATCCTCTTTTGAAACATGTAAGAAATTTTAAATATTTTCAATGTTCTTAAAAGATTTGAAGCAATGTTTGCGGAAAATTAAATTAAAAAAAAAAAAATAATAAATAATTTTATTTTTTCTAGGCTAAACTAAAAGAGCAATCAAATTATTTTATTTAAATAAAATGTTTCTTTTGTCATTATCTACAAGTTTGGAAAATTTTATTAAAATTGGACAATTTTTAAATTTTGATAAAATTCCGATTTTTTGAAAATTTTCAAAAAACTAATTTTTAAGGAAAAAAATCTACATAGGTGTTATTTTATAAAGGATTAAATTCTCTACAATTTATTTTAATATTTTTTTATTGTATAACTTTTAGTTTAGAAGTTACTGGGTCTCAAAGTTGAAAAATATTTTTTCGGCGAAAAAAATACGTCATCTTTAGAACCCCAAAACAACCCTTAAAAATTACAAATTTTTAATTTTCTTTTCTGTTGCTTATAAAGCGACTATTTCTCTTTATAATTGGATAAAAATATTTGAAATATTTTTAATTTCCTTATAGTTATAAAACAATGTTTTCAGAAAATCACATTTCTTATGAAGAAAAACACTTTTTGTTATTTTATAAAGAAACTAAAAGTGCAATCCAATTTTTTTTCTTAAATAAAATGTTTCATTTAGTATTCTTTGCAAGTTTTAAAAGTTTTATTAAAATCGGACAAAGTTGAAATTTTCAATAAAAAATTTTCCCTGTAAAAAAAATAAAATAAGAAATATAAAGCAAATAAAAAATCCGTTATTTGTGGAAACATCAATCACCTTTCTTGCCAACCAAAAGAAACCCCCGTTGTAATTCAATCTGTTTTAATTACGACGAAACCCTAAACTAAGTAAATAATTATGAAAAATCCGTAACCTTATACAGTGTGTACCCACACTTACTTACTTAAATGAAGAATTCTTTAGGGGGCTGGCAACTTTTATAGATTATATCTGTGTATATATATATAGCGCATCTAACTGTTTACAGTGTTTACGGAACAGAATACAAAAGCAAAATGACCCATCCGAAATTCTCCAGAGCGACTTTTATCAGCCATAAAAAGTAGGTAAATGAATGTGCGATAATTGTTCCGAGTGGCCTCAGCCTATACAATAAAAGAAAGGCATCTCGAAATGACGCATTGCGAGAGACGATAAGACGGAAAAGGGTCCCATTAATATATTGCATCGAATGTGTGTATATTCCGATCGTAAATTAGGCGCTGCATCCGATACACTTTAACTTGGCAGTAAAATAAGAGAGACCCTTTTAATGGGTCGTTATCATCGGAGGCTCTCCGAGACGAGAACCTCATGTGATAGCCACGGAATAAAAGTGTCTGTTGGTAGATTGCCCCAAAGCAGCCAGCCACAAACAACAAACAAACAATACACAAAAACTCTGTAGCTTTTTCAGTTCGATTTTAAAACCTGAAAATTATCATAAACAAAAGAAAAACTAGTTGCATTTTGACATTTCCAAAATAATAACGACATATAAATGAATAACTAAGTGAATAAATATTAAATGTCCGCGTGGCATTTGAGATAAATATGATTTACTATAAATGGCGGCGGAGATGCTGTCTAGAAGAGAATGTTGTACACCTTATGGTTCGGCTCTCATTGTCTGCAATCGGCCCACGCGCCACAAACTCTTCGAATCTTCGACTTCGAACCTAAATAAACCAAATGCCGACTCGCGGTAAAGTGAAATGCAATATAATCTATGTACAGCAACAGCAGAACGACGAATAGATAGAATCGTAGTATTGTATTCCCCATCTGTGCTCTGTGTACTGTGTGTGTGCATTACGCGAATGCAGGGAGAGACAGACGAAAACAATGTAAAGTATCCTTTAAAAGTGCATTCGATGCATTCGGCGACCCGGCTCTCTAACCGATCGATGCGAATGCTTAATGCTTAATGCAAAACAAACACGGAGAAATGCAAATATTTTATCGAAATGCGTATAATATGTAATATTAAATATAAATGTTGGCTGCGTGCAGTTTCGAGGTGTAGGTGGAAAATGGAAATGGTGACGATGCACATTGCATTGCTTAATGCTTTGATGCAGCTGTATACTATTCTATACGTGCTGCAGCTATTATACCTATATCGTATATATGTTGGAGAATGTTCGATTCTGCCTTTATAGTTTAGGCCCATCATGAATTGTTATCAAACGTTTCGCATTAATGTGCAATTATCGCTCCATATCCAATTCAACACGTACTCGTACACCTCTCTATAGCTATAATGTTCAATTATTGCTGTTCACTTCAGTCAACTGTTTATAATCTTTTCATTGGTTTCTATTTTTATTTTTAATAATTAATTTATTTTTATTTTTTTTTGCTTTTTTAATATATATATTTTTTAGTTTTTGATTTTAAGTACTGTATAATTGTTTATAGAAAATAAGAAAAAATGAAAAGGAAAATTTTGTTACAAGGAATTATTTATTTATTAATCGGTGTTAATTCAGTTTTGTATTTACAATTTACGATTTACAATTGTGATTTATGGTCATAATCATATAATAATCCGATCCGGATTCTCCGATTTAACGAACGCTTCTACAATTTAATTAAGGGCTTGATAAATATCTTGTTTATATATAGACGAGGCGTCGGATAGCTCTCTGTACAGTGTACACAATTTACAAATATATCCATATTTATAATTGTAGTGTCATATTATCTTCACACTACATTGAACAAGCATTAATAATTCCACACCACAACGATTGTATCTTATACAGAGTAACCGTTTTAAATAAATTACCCCGACGTTATTTCCAACTATTTACCGCACAACTGATATGCTTCACTCCGCTCGTATGTCATTTGTTTTATCAACTATTAAAACATCAATCCTCAATCTACTTTTTTATACATATATAATAATTCTATTTTTTTATTTTTAAAATGGAAGCTTTTTTAAAATATTAAATAAAAAAATCTAATCAGAAATCTTCTTTTTTTATTAAATTATTTTTTTATTATTCATTTCTTGTCATTTGACTATGAATTATTTTAATGTACCTATTTGAACTTAATTTTAATTTTTATAAAGAAATTAAATTAAATTTTAAATTTAAGTTAAATAAATTTTAAACATAGAAATTTAATAAAAGTATTAATATAATCCTAAAAATAAACTAGAAAATTTATTCTAAGATTTTTCTGTTTGCTTGGAAAGCAGTTACAAATAAGCAAACAGAGAAAAAGTCAGATGATAAATGTGACGATAGTAATGAGGGTAATGCCATATTTAGCAGGGCATGACTCTTAAGGGATAGCTTATGGTGTCCTCTTGTTGTAAGCGCATTCATCGGCGGACAGATATAAAAATGCACAACAAATGGCTCTCTCTGCATGTCTGCTCCATGGATGTTTATTGCATGTGCATACGAAACGAAAGGAAACCATACGCTGAAGAAGAAGTTGGCATTGTCAAAATATTCTTGTGGTCTTTGGCTTCGCAACGGCAATGGCATACACTATACATGCAAAACTCTTATATTCGAATTTTGACGTTTATTTATTCAACTGCTCTCCGCCAGTTGTGTCTGTGTACTGTGTGTAAATGTAAATTTATGCAAAACGCGGTCCGGTTTTGTTCTACGAGCTGTAAGTTAATTGTTATATATTCGTGGCATGCGAGTCCTCTATTCTCTTTCAGTCTTTCTCTGCTGCGGCTCTTCGGCCTGCGAAATTCTGTGGCGGAGCGGCGCTCATATGCAGAATGTTCGCAGCAGCATAGCGCGAAACTTTCGCGTAATGCAATAACGCTGGTAGCAAATCAAAACTTGCCAACGTATTAACTTATTTCGCGAACTGTTATACAACTGCCTGTGCTCCGCCAAAAGTACTCCAGTGAATTATTGTTATTACACTTTAACGACATTCGCAGCAGCATAAACATCCAGCTACTATAGCGAGTGTCATCTCGTCGGTTCTTCTAATTAATCATTCCAATTACTCGGGAAGATGATTGGATAATTAAGTCATTGTTGTTTGCTGAGAATTTCAGTCCAATTAATGTCGTAATTTGTCGTGTTTTCTTTGCCAAACAACTAGCAATATTATTGTTTTACTTTGCGCTCGCTGAAGGAAAAGCAGAAGCTTCCTTTTGCCCTTGATGACAATAAAAACAAATGCTTCTTGTGATAATTAATTCCTAAGCAAATCAAACTGCGACTTGCTTACTTGCTTGCCTCTGCTTGCTTAAAGCTCTCTGAATTAATTACACGTAATGCGTATACAGTATCTACCGAAAATAAACAACGGAAAACGTTAAACAAGTTAATTAAATTAGACGATTTTCAAATAAACTATATGCTGGCTGATGGCTCGTTCGTTTAATGTCGGTAATTAATATAATAAAACTCATTAAAGGAACGTCAATGCCTGCACACCAGCAGCGATTAAACATTATTTTCTATGTGCGCGCGCTCATTTCCGACCGCTATTCCTTTCGTGTGTTTTGTATAATTAAAGCTGTATTAATTAACAATTATCATTTCAATAATGACCGCCGCTATTAACGATGAATGCTTTGGTGATGCTGATGCACACGCCCTGATTTGATTTTTCACAACACATTTTTACCGTTATCTTCTTCTAGATTCTTAAAGAAATTTGAAATTTAAAATTTCAAAAAGATTTGTTAATTTAATTAAGTTTTTTTTTATTATAAAACTTCAGTTAAATTAAATTTTCAAAGGTTAAAAAAGATTGTTTTTAACTATAAAAATAAAATTTTCTTTAGTAAATTCAATAGTTGGAAACTTTAGAAAATTTGTTTGGCAAACAACAAATACGCGAAGAACTTTAAAGTGTGTGCAGGCATCCTTTAAGCACTCGACTCACACTTGCCTAATGAGTCTGCAAACAAATATTAATAAAATGTTTACGTGAAGCAAACAGTGCTATTTTTCCTTAAACGGTTTCCAGCGCGCTCACCACTATATATTGCGGAAGTTTCTTCGCAGTTGAAATGCTGATGCATTATCACCTTTCTAAGCAATCAAAGTGCGTTTGCTTAACTTTTCTACTTTACTTAACAGCATAATAACACTGAGAACTTCTTTGTTCCTATTAATAAAATTAATAAATTATATATAAATTATCAAACTGATGAATCTTATTAAATAAATTTAAAAAAATCAAAATTGATATAACTAAATAAATAAAATAAAACGAAAGCCATTCGCCGGCCGCAGAGCAATAAATAAAATAAACACCGGAATTAAACGTAATCTTGCGAGAAGAAGGAAAAAATGTTTGTAGGCAAACGTAAGGAAACGGCACCTGCTGCTCTTAAAACAAACACAATAAATATACAAGCCATATAAGAGCACTTGACGATCATAATTTATATCTTCTTTTTTTCCTTCTGCTTTTGCTCGCAGTTTGAGGAACGCAGCGAGAGTTGTGCCAATATACCATTAAAACATCTCTTCGGCGATTTCACTCGTATAGCGGAGCGGTAAAATCCGCTTAAAACAGTAACCTCGGCACTTACAACTAAATTATCACCTGCCTGTTAATGAAAACGGCTGCACGCGTAATTGTAACTTGTAACATGTGTAATATAAATGAAAAAGTTGTCCGAAATGGAATTTTCTTCAGAAGTTGTACTTAATTATGTTTTTTTTTTGTAATTTATTTTATTTTTATTTATTATTATATTTTTTTTTTAAGAATTTAAGATTTTTTTATTTAAGAATTAAGAAGCGGCAGTTTTGCAAGAGCAGAAAGTAGCTATAACTGCGATGATCGTTATTGATACGTCGCGTTTCTGCAAAGTCGTAATTCAGCGTGCATAATTGGCGTGCGGTCGGTAGCCGAATGCAAATAACTTGTCACTCCAGAGGCGACTGACAGTATAAACTATAAATATTTATAAATCAACGTCGACCGAATAAAACTAAATAAAAATAAAGAAGAAGAATAAATTTAAAAAACAGAGGAAAGTCTTCTGATTGTGTGTTCTAGCACTTTTAGTTCTATGTGCCTTCCGGCTATTACGCTTTTTATTTTTTCGTTTTTTTCTTTTAACGGACTCCTTGGCGCTTTATTATTACTCTTTTTGTGCTGTTGCTGCGAGTTGTTGCTGAACTTGCTGTACGCTACGGGCCATTGTCTGCAATATCATCCGGCGTTGTTTTCATGCACACAGAGAAAACACTCGAAAAGTTGCTAAATGCAGGCATTTTTTTTACATTCTTTCGCTTAAAACCACTGTACATTATTTTTTATATTTTTTTTTTTGTAAAATAAAAATCATACAATTCCACAAAGAAAAACAGAAAAGAAATCGAAAATTCATTAGCAATAAAACCTAAAAAAAAAAAAAAAAATGAAAAGGAGAAAAAAAAAACTGCATTGAATTCAAAAACTCTGCAGGTAATTCAAAGTGCGTGGGTGGTTTCGAAGATCCGCGTCTTTCTGTACGGCTGTACAGCTGTGCGAAATTAAAAATCGTTGTTGATGGCCCGTTGCGTGTGAAAAGCACTTGCCGCCCCACAAAGTGGCCACAATAAAAATGCAAATCGCGCGCTTGTATTTTGTATCCGAAAGAAAGAAAGAATTACGATTCGCCCGCTTATATGGAAATCCTATAATTACCTATGAGATACAGCTAAATAGTAGGTATATTTTTGTACCTACAGGTGTGATTTATCGATAGTAATTGAAGAATGAGAAGCAATGGAAACGTAGCAGCTTCCAGCGCAAAGAGCCCTAATGAACGTGCGCCTATTTATTACTCGCATGCATCTTATACTGCGCTATAGCTGTACGAATAAGTATTAATAATAATGTATTGGAAAATGGCACCTATTTGAAGGGCCCGAGGCTGATTTTAAATTGCTGACTGCTGTAAACCTTAATTGAGGCTTCTGAAAGTAATTGTTATTGTTTATGCGGAAAAATAACTTAATGCTGTGAATGCTTCTGCTGCTGCTGCTGCTGCTGCTGCTGCTGTTAAAATGCATCGGTTGTTTATGCCAATTACCCTAATTCGGTTTCGTTTATTGCTTTTAAGTATGATTGATATTTTTTTATTGGAGCAGATTAAGCTCAGGAAATGTTGCTGATGTTTTTTCTTTCAATTTTTAATTATTATTTTTTCTATTTTTTGTTTCGTTTCGATTTGAAAAAAAAAACATTTAAAAAATGAAATGCAATTTATTATAAAAAGTAATACATTAACAGCAAATTAGTTCTTTAATATTGAATTTAATCAATTTTATAAATAAAGCTTTTATTTTATTATAAAAATCATAAAAATTAACTGTAAATTATCTAATGAAAAAAATTATAGCTGCAAAATTAACAAATTCCTTGCAAAAATCACAAATTTATTAGTTTTTTTTTTTATTGCTTACAGTAAAAAACAATAAAAATAATTTAAAAATTAAATTAAATTTTTATAAAATAAATAAAAAAGAAACTTTAAGTATGATTGACGTTTTTTATTGGTCCGGATTAAGCTGAAGACAAGGAGGAGGATTTAATAGTGCATTGCACATGCCGTCGATTTTTATCTCGGACTGCATGTTTCGACAGTAATTAAATTAGGTTCTTCGTTGCGATAACGTTTCGAATTTTGTGCGTGCAGTTTCTGCAGCAGCAACAGCAGCAGCCTCAACTGTGGACCACCATTAAAAGCAATGTCGCAGGGAGGCAGCCGTCCGCCGATAACGTTAAACACGGCAAAGCCCCCACAATACAAACTCCGCATATAATGCACTCAAGTTGCTCGTCCGCCGCAGAGTAATTAACGAGAGCTTAGATGCATCTGGACCAACATATCATTAAAGTGGAATCTCGTGACATGATTCTCTTAATTACCTTAATTTATTTTAACCAGATCGCTAAGCAGATATAATTAACTAACAAGTTGTTTGTGAATAACTTCTCTCTTCTCTCTTCTCTCTTCTCTATACATATAATATATACACACACAGACACAGATAGAAACAAATACATATAGGAAAACATTTGCATGTTAACATCTGAAGAAGTATTTATATATATTTTTAATGTATTTGTGTTAGTATGCTGTACTGTACGTATTAAGATTGTAATGCAAGAGCGAAAAGTGCCCCGGGGCAATCGCGTGGGCACCTTTTATATTCCGTTGGAGATCTTTGATGATAAATCGACAGCTTCTTTACCGTCCGCTGCCTCATCAGTTATCTGCTGCTAAGAGCTAACTGCTCGGCAGTGGAGCAGAAGTTAGAAAGTCGCTTAATTTGAGTGCAATGCGTAAAGATTGATAACAATAAAGGCATCCTGAAAAATTCCACTTCACTTTGGTGTGTAGTATAATAAGAAGTAACGTAACAAGAAGTGAAGTAAAAGTTTTGCTGGCTAGTGGTTGTGTATAGCTGTATAGACTATGTTAAGGCATGTTAAGAGCCATTAAGGTGCAAAAGCGCAAGTTGCCGAGTATATTTATGTTATTGCCGCCTTAAGTGTATGCATCCTCGAGCTAATCTCAATATTAGCTTTAAATTTACGCGAACTTATAGTGCATCATTTGAATAAATAGCTCGGCGATTCTCACCTGTCAAAATGTAGCTCTTTGCTCATATGTAACGGTTGTCTTTTTCTTTTTTCTTGTTTAGTTCTTTTCTGGTTGTTTTTTTGCTCATTTTTCTGGTTGTTTTCTGACGGTTTTTCTGGTTGTTACCAGGCAACAAGGGTGTCGTAAATTGGTAATTGCACAGCTATTAAGTAATCATACATTCGCGTGTTTATAAATATTAATTGCCTGGCTGCGTATAAAGAATTCCTGCGCAAACATATGTTGGCTTCATGTTGGAAGCGTGTAATTATTGTACAGTCGTTAATTACAAAATGCGAAATGTGCAAATTACAGCGCAAGATTATCATGTTTCATTCAGGTGGAGCGCAATGTCTAGAATTCTCTTTCTCTCGTGTTGAATTTTTTTAATTTTTCGCTGTTACTAATTTAATTATCTTGTTTTAAATTTTGAAATCATTGAAAGTTCAAAGCTTTTGTTAATTTGCAACTACTTTTAACTTTTTGGCTTCAATTGTGCTTTCCAATTACAAACTGAATTGATAAAAGTTTTCAACTACATATATATAGTTCGTACTTTCATTTGAAGACCAATGCGTTTTTTTAATTGGCTATTCGCTTCTACTACCACGCCACAAAAGGTCTTTTCATCATATACCATCCATGTAATTCATCAAAACAAAGTGAAAAAAAAAAAAACTGTGCTGCACGCTTTTCAACACGTTTATAAATGTAGTATTCAAACGAAAGGGAAAGAAAAAAGCTGCACGCGATGGAAGCGTTTGATTTAATTTGGTAGCACGAGCCTGCTGCCAAACAAGGGAAACAGCTTTCGATGCAATTCCAACAATTCAATATATTATGAACCCTCTTCTTCCTATTAGAAGACAATGCTCCTCTCTATTCCTCTTTTCCTCTTTTTTTTCCATTGTACTTACTGTAGTATATGCTGTTAGCGAATACGTGAGCCTTTTCTAATCGCCTGATTTCGTTTCGTTGCAGGCGATGCTTTCCTGGAAGACACGGAAATGACGAAAGTGTCGACGGCCGAGCCGGGCGAGTCGTTGCTTTTGAATTCGGACGCGCCGATATTTCTGCACGAACCGCAGAACGCGTACATCGTGAAGAACCGGCCGGCCGAATTGATGTGCAAGGCTGCGTACGCTTTGAAAGTGTACTTTAAGTGCAACGGCGCCAAGAACCTGGAGACCAAGGAGATGGAGTTCGTTCATCCGAAGACCGGCGTTCGCATTTTCGAAGCCGAGACCAATGTGACGCGCAACATGGTCGAGGAGTTCTTCGGCAAGGAGAAGTTCAAGTGCGAATGCTACGCGTGGAGTAGTCGCGGGACCATCAAGAGCCAGTCAGCTACTGTTGAAGTCTCGTGTAAGTATACCCTCTCGAGAATTGCATCTGCAAATTTCTGCATACATTTTCCTTCGATTCTTACATAACAATATTTGTTGGCTTATGATTTTTTTTACCTGAGTCTGCAAAAAATTTTACTTTTTTATTACTTTTTTTTTTCATTTGATTTTTTAATGCAGTAATAAATTACATTATATTAGGTTAAAGTTTCTGAAAGTTTATAGGAAGGTTTAGGAAAGCGAAAAGTGTTCCGCGCGAAAGACAATGGATCCTGGTTCCTGGATTAAGAGGTCAAGCGCGTCCGTTGAAACAATTAAAGTAATTTCGGGAACCGTTTCCATTTGCTTTCCATTATAATAATAAATTTGCCGCGGCTGCCTATACTATATATTCATATGGGTATAAACGTTCGGTCCAATTTATGCTTCCTGGACCCATTGTTCTTCCCCCTTTAGCAGTACATGTCCAGCGGAGAGTTGCCGCGGCATTGTTTTTGCGCAAACAAGCGAGAGCGCCGTTACAAACATTTTCACGACAAATTTTCGACGGCCGCCCGCCCGCAAGGCATAAATCACGATTAATTGCGTCGCTCGAATTTATTCCGCACAAAGCTACAATCATTCCAAAGGTTCTCTCGCAAATTCCCTCAAATGCCCGAATAAAAGCATAAGGACTTGCAAACAGAGATGATTAATTTCGCATTGAACAACCAACATATCCACTGACTGCGCCGCAACACTAAAAGAGACGACCAAGAGACACAAAGAGACTTATTTGCTGTATTGTAATTTGCATTCGTACAGTACAACGATGCATTTCCATTCCACACATCTACCATATACACTTTGCCAATTATCGTTTATTTAATCTAGTTAAAATAACTTTGGGGACTCGCTCCAAATGATATTCAGCATTCGGCGGTTCCTGCAGTGGCTCTGATGCTCCCATACAGACATCTCTTCGCATTTCGGAGACACAAAGTTTACTCTTGCATAAACCATTTAACATACACATCTATAATGATAAACTTTCCACCACTCTATCTCTGTCTATCTCTTTAGCTATTCGCTGCCTATTGAAATTTCTGTATCTTCTTGGTAGTGCTGCAACGGTACTTTGGGTAACCAAAAACGGATAAGGTAACGCAACAGGCCAGCTAACTGCTCAGCAAATCGATCTCTGTTGCCTCTGTACTTCTACATTCTATTGAAATGTATATACTAGAGGGTATAGCTAGAGGCACTTTTGGTCCCTGTATATCATAAGATATCCATCCATAAGTAAGGGGGAAACAATAAAGCGGTGTATTTATAAATGTCTGTAAATTTCGTTATACGACACGGAGGCAATCCAGCGAATGTGCGCTCGTATATCTCTCTCTCTTCACTGCAAAGTGCCTGTGCCTGTGCTTGTGCCTCGCTGCAGAACATTGGGCATTAGGGTTGATAACATTATGATAAATTGCCAGAGCACTGTTATTTGTGGTCTATGGCGTTACTACATTGTGATGCAGATACCTGCCCCGCACTATTCAGTTTGTTCCACGTCTACTACTACTGCTACTACTACTCCTTACTCTGCATCCCTAAATTGTTTTGTTTTCCTCTGATGCCAGACACTTGTAACTTGTAATGCTAATGAATCAAATGATAAATTTCTGATAAATCCCCGACAAATTTCCCCATTAGTTTCATTCTTTTACTAATTAATATTGTCGGTTATTTTATGTTATTTTATTTCAATTCAAAAATTAAAATTGAAATTTATTTTTTCATATAGTTTTGGAAAAATTTTGATTAAGTAAATTAATAATCAAAATTTTTTCAACACTAATATATGAGAGAATAAAATTTGTAGCAAAATGAAAGAAATAGTACTAATAAAAGATTGAAATCTAAACTGTATGTATTTTCAATTGGTAACATTGTGACGTTCAGGGAATGTTGTATCCAGTAGGTACTACTACTCGTACTCGGGTATAGTATGTTGCAAACCCCCAGTGCATTTAATTCCCGCTGGGATGTGTCCGACGTGTCTACTACTGGTAACTCCACTGCCGGCATATATGTTTATTAATGAGATTGTAGGATGTTCGCGGTGCCATTAAGGTAATCGTCCCTTATACTCACACTACTCACTGCTGAAATCGCGTTGCACCACGTATACCATACCATACCTCTGACTCGATGTTTAATTCAGCGATACGAGCTTTGCTTTCGCCAATTGATATTACCAAACTAGGTTCTGTTTAGAGTTAGAGTTACCTTTGTCTTGCTCATCTACCCCTCTAATTTCAATCAATATTTTATTTCTTTGGTGGGTAGTTTCTATCGTTAATTTATTTTTTCCGAAAATTAAAAAGTATTTATTTTTTAATTATCAAATTAAATTGAATTTTAAAAATTTGCAAGGATGTGTTTAGTAATAACACTTAGAGTATAAAGGAGAGATGGTAATTTCCTCAAAACAATTGATTTTGAAATGTTATACTGCATGCAAGTTGAATGACAATAATAATTGATAGTGTTGCGATTCGATAAGCGATGCCAGCAGAAAGCGCAAACAATATTACAATATTTGCTATCTGTCATACGTGCTTTGCACTAAATCAGCTTGTTGCGCTCTGTCGCCAGACAACATTCGATTATAGAATTACATTGATAATGATGCGGCTATCGTGTTTCCCCGAACACTAGACCCTATACCTGGACAACTTCAATTAATTACGGTTTCCTCGGAATTGACATATATGCTCACTAAACTCCATTGTTTATGTTACTACTGTTAAATATATGTACCTCTACGTCCAAATTATGATAATTATTCTTCGCTTGATTCCTATCACTATCACTATTAACGAGTATAATTAAACATATATTTAAAAAATTTAATTCCTTCTTAATAATTAATTATTTCAGTTAATGAAGCTCATATAATGTTTAATTTACGTTTTATTGCGAGATAAATAATATGTAATTATACCTTTTTTCTTCCTGTGCGCGCGTTGTTAATTTAAACGCGCGTGAAAGAAATCCCGCAGCGTGTTGATATTTTAGAAGACGTCATCGTGCTTAACGAATGATGCTCATCACACCCAAAAGGAAAAAAGACCAGCTAGTTGTAAAAGCAGAAAAAAAAAATGAACGAAGAAGAAGAAGAAGAAAACACTAAGGAGAATAATATGTATTCATAATTGCTGTCTTTTAGAAAATTATCCGAGAGATTCATCGTGTAATTAACAATTCTGAAATGCCGCAGCACGAGATGGCATAGATATTCTTCGGGGACGCCTCCTCATGTTTCATATACGCGCGAGTCTCACGCAGCCGATTTACCCAATTTACACGTCAACCTTTTGACTTTTTCAGTGGTTTTTCGTGTTTGTTTAATGGTTACTTGTTTCAGATTGCTGCGAGCTAAACGCACTTTTAAAATAATTACCCGAATTACTGAAATAGAAATTTTAATTGCTACTTCTATGCTTTTTAATTAACATCATTTGTGTTTTTAAATATCCTTCAAACTTTTAAAGCAACTGATTGATGAAGTAGTTTTTACTTTGCTGGATGGAATTTACTGTATAATTTTATTGAATAAAAGCTTTGAAAAACTATATAAAACACCAGTGGTGGCTACCCTCCATCTGCAGAAGCCAAAGAGAAGATATAAACACGTAGCACCCTTTGGATCTTGATTAATGGCAAGTTGGATTTTTTGGTCTGCTAATGTATGCACGCACATTAATGGGAAATTAATGGGAGCAGAGCGTGGAGTATCAAGGGCTACCGCTGCACACATTTATTAAAACGATATCTCGATCATACTGAAGATAACACTCTGCTCTGCCGTAATGAGAATGCTGCCCACTCATCGGCATTATCTTAATCCAAATACTGTTTCCATTTTTCCCTTCGTTTAATTTTTTTCTGTTTTTGTTTTCGTTGCTTTAAAAAGATATGCAGCCATCGTCTTCATTTTGCTGTAGTATAGTTTAGTATAGTAATCGTTGGTGCCGATCTGCAAATTAATTTATTTACAGCCGTGCAGCAACGTATTTGCATGTAAATTGCCATTTCTTAATTAATCATCGTTAAAAATTGCGCCTGTCAATTAAATAGTTGGACGCGCCGTGATGGTACACACAAAGCGGAAGAATATTTGCATTCTGCAATCGTTGCGCGTTGCGGCTGGCCTGCTCTGCTGCTACAAATTGCAGCGGACGCTCGCTCTTTTCTCTAATAGTTGTTTGCCTTCGCGCCATTTAAATATTCTCTTCATATATTAAATTAAATATCGTGCCACGACGTGGATGTGGAGCATCCAGCATGTAATAGGATGTGTCTTGTCGTTAAAGCCGTTCATGTGCTCTTGTATTCATCTCTCTGTATGTGTTTGTGTGTGTGTGTGTGTGTGTGTGTGTGTGTGTGTGTGTAGAACGCGGGAAATATTCGCTTTATATATGAGGAGAAAAAACAGATTTTATTTGCTGCTCTGCGGCGTCAAATTAACAAACGATCTTTATCCTTCGCACACACACACCAAAGGTTGTTGGACTTTTATGCTGCCCGTAAATTTGCCATAGAAGAAGAATTTGATTAGCGTGCCCTAGCTGCTGCCTATCTTGAAGTTGCAATGTGTGCGCACAAAGTGTTAACAATTTCTCGTCTCGGAGGCAGTTTTGGAACCTTTGAAGATTTCAGCCCTTATATGCTGCGTATAGTACAGTGAGAGCTCCTGTTGCTATTCTCGCGGGTTATTATGTGCCGTTTTCGCGCACAGGTGATAATAAAAGGCTAGTGAGAGAACTCGAGAATCAGCAGCGTATAATGGGGGATGCTCTCTGCTATTATGCGAAAATATTTTCCTGCAGAAGAGGCGAAAAATGAGGCGTCTTTAGGGTGCAGGCGACGAGCCCAATTTATTATTTAAACAAACTGTCTTATTTTTAATTATTTTTTTTTTGCATAGAAATGATGCCTTGGATTTTCAAATGGGTAGATTTACTATAAAGGTTAATTTATATTTTGGTTTTAAGTACCAAAGGGGTGGTTTTTCTATTCGTAAATAGATTTGTTTTGAGAACTTAAATTAAATGCTCATTTTTAGATTTTTTAGCAAAGAAATAATGTCTTGGATTTCAAAGGGATAAATTTTACTTAAAGTTTAAAATATTTTGTAGCTTAAGGGCTTAAGGGGTTGACTTTCCAAACGTTTCTTTATTGTTTTGAGGATCAGTTTCTGAAATGTTTAATTTTTAGGAATTTTTTGTTAAGAAATCATGTCTTGGATCTGCAAGAGGATAGATTTTACCTAAAATTAAATTAAAATGTAGCTGAAAGTGCCTTAGGGGTTGTTTTTCTAAATGTTTGTAGTTTTAGCAAAGAACTCTTTAATTAAACGGTCATTTTGAGTTGTTTTAGCAAAGAAATAATATTCTGGATTCCAAATAAATTTTTTTTTTCTAAAAGTTAAAAATATTTTTTTAACTGAAAATGCCAATGGGGTTGATTTTCCAAACGTATCTTTATAATTGTTAGAATTAATTTCTAAAATATTTCATTTTAGGCAATTTATCAAAAAAAAAAAAAATTCCTTGGATCTTCTAGCGTAGAGGATAAATTTTACCTAAAATTAAATTAAATTTATCTGAAAGTGCCATAAGGGTAGTTTTTCAATATGTAAGCAATTTTGCCAATGAAATCTTTAATAAAATGTCAATTTGATTTGTTTTATTAAAGAAATTTTGTCTTGGATTTCAAAATAAAAAGATTTTCCAAAAATCCAAAACATTTTTTATCTGAAAGTGCCAATGGGGTGGATTTTACTTTTATAAATCGTTTATAATCATTAATTAAATGTTAATTTTTACTCTCATCTCATGGGCCTTCAAAACGATAAATTTGTCATAAATTTTTAATTCCAACTACGAGTAAAAAATATATACGAAAAAGAAAAAAAGAAATGCAGCGAGGTGGAATTTCGAAAGGTAAATAGTTTTGGCAATAAGTTCTCTAATTGAACGTATGCAAATGGTCGGCGGTATCGCGAAAATTGCTGAAAGGTATTACATTTTCCCCGGCTCGCTCATTTATCGGCTCGTCCGTGTACGTTTCCGCGTCTCTGCTATCGGATTTTAATTAATCGGCGCCGCACAACTAGATCGAGGAAATATTTCATATCCGAATACCGCAAAGCTACCGGCTCCCACAACTACATTGCGCATTAATCCCCAAACCGCCGCGCGATGTCCGGAAACAGCCCCCCCATTTTTTCCGCTCTCTTTCTCCACATGCCACTAAATAAATACTCAACACACATGCACGCACACACATGTAAAAAATAACTCTGCTGTACATAGTAGATAGCTACTATACTCGTACACATACAGTATACAAAACGGTTGTTATAAATTTTAATTTATGTATACGGGGTTGTTTTATGGTGTCCCGCTGCGGCGACTGTTTTCGTAAGACCACTCTTTTGACCAGGGGGGCCCTTTTAAACATGTTTTATCGGGTACTTTGAATGACAATTTACATATACGAAAAAATACGACCGCCTATACAAGAGAAATGTGTATGTATCGTATTCATGTATAATTGATAACTTATGGATGCACATAAATTGTACCTTATAGATGTTGCTTTTTTTTATAAGTTATAAAAAGATTTTGGATATCGTGTAGAATTTCTGGGAAACATCGGACAGCGTTCGCTATGATAGCAGCGCACTTCTTGTTCCAAGGGGTGGCAATCTATTATACAACTTCACGTGTGTGTCTACTAGCTGTTATCTTTATTGCAAGCAGATGTCCGTTTCCATGACGTTTCTTTAGTTTTACTCACTAACACCGAACTGATCTAACAGACAGCTAGACGGGCGTAATCGCTTCTTCTGCGATGCCCAAGAACAACACAAATATTACTCTCCATTCGCTCGGCTGTACAAGTTTTTCCTTGGTGTTATTACTTTTTGCTCTTTTAGCTTTCTGCTGCTGCTTTCATGTTATTGTTTTCATCCGTTTTGATCTGTCTGAATTGTGTCTTATTGGCATAGTTTTTTGCATGCTTTTGTTCTTGTTTATTTTATTTCTGTTTTTGTATTTGGTAAGAAGAAAATTTTGTTTTGCTGTTTACAAAATTGTAATTTTTTCAGTTTAAGAAATTTTAGTTAATTCTAAAGTTTTAATAATGATGGCGTGAATTAATTTTAAATTTAAGTAATTGTAATTGATTAGTGTTTAATTTAATTAATTCTGGTTTTGAAATTAATACTTGAAGCAAAATTAAACGCTGTAAATCAATGAGTGATAGGCTCCAATATATTAAATTGAATTTTGCGTAGGCCTCGGAATAACATTTATGATTTAAGCCTTGATCTTAGAGGCTTGTGCTGTACAAAGGATTAGCGGTAATATGAAACTGGAAAATATTCACTCGATTTTTAACTTTAATTATTGCATTTAATATGTGTCTTATTCAACTTATTTATGACTTTATATTGTGAAATTCATTTTCCATTTGTTTATCAGCAATTTAATTTTTTCTTCAATTAAAAAATAGTTTTTCTACAGATGAATTGTTGCTTTATATGCAACGAAAAAGAATTCTTTAAAAAATTAATTTTTAAGGGTTGTTTTAATTGTCTGAAGTTGGCAATTTTTTTAACCCTTAAAATATTTTAATGCTTCAACACCCTGTATCTTCTAAACTAAGGGATATACAAGAAAAAGTTATTTAAATAAATTGAAGACAATTAAATTGTCTATGTGATAACAAATTTTTAGATTTTAATTTCGAAAAATTATTTTTTCGATAAGTTTCGAAAATTGATTATTTTTTCAAAATATGAAAATTGTTAGATTTTAATAAAACTTTTCTGACTTGTAGATAATGGGAAAAGAAACATTTTATTTTAGTAAAAGTTTTTGATTTGAGTTTTTATTTGGTCAGGAAAAAACAAATGGTGATTTTCTTCTTCCGAAAAGCGATTTTTCCGAACTATCCTTTATATTTTTAAGAAGTTTTTAAATATTTCTTAAATTTTTATGTTTTTATAAAGAAGGATAGTTGCTTTAGTAATAACAAAAAAGAATTCTTTAAAAAAGTATTTTTTAAGGGTACTTTTAGTAGTTTAAAATTACGCAATTTTTTCATCCCCTAAATATTTTTCAAATGTAGCACCCGTTATCTTCTAGACTAAGGATTTTATAAGAAAAAGTTATTTAAATAAATTGTAGACAATTAAATTTTCTATGTGATAGCAAATTTTTAGATTTTAATTTCGAAAAATTATTTTTTCGATAATTTTCGAAAATCTGATTATTTTTTCAAAATGTGAAAGTTGTGCGATTTTAATAAAACTTTCCAAGTTTATAGATAATAAGAAAAGAAACATTTTATTTGAGTAAAAATTTTTGATTTAAGTTTTGCTTTCGTCAGGAAAAAACAAAACGTGATTTTCTTCATCATAAAAGTGATTTTTTCGAAGTATCCTTTATATTTTTAAAAAATTTAAAAATATTTCTTAAATTTTTATATAATTATAAAGAAGGATAGTTGCTTTAGTAATAACAAAAAAGAATACTTTAAAAAAATATTTTTTTGCATTACTTTTAGTAGGTTAAAGTTGCTAAATTTTTCCATCCCTTAAATATTTTTCAACTTTAACACTCAACATCTTCTAAACTAATAACCACACAATAAAAATAATTTAAATAAATTAAACAGAATTTAATACTGAGAACACCTAGGTATTATATTCCTGAAAAAAATATTTTTTTACATAACATAAAACATAAAAACAAAAATCATTGGACTTTTTAGCTTTTAACATAACTGAAAGGTTAAACCGAAGTCGCCTCAGGGACCAAACTGCTTCAAAAAGCGAGCAAAGATATAGAAAAAGAAAAAGGAATATGAAAAAAAAAACCTAAGGGTGCGTTTCTTCGAATAATAAAAACACCCAGCCGAATTTCAGCTCGAGGCTGAAGCGTCTTATATTTGTCAAAATCCAACTACTTATTTCTCCAAAGACCACGGCATATCAAATTACATATTTATACACACATTCAAATGGGGAGCGCAGGGTTCAAAAAACCGGGGAATTCAAATGAAGTTTATTTAATCTTTTTTCCCTGGAAAATTCATAAATGAGATGACAGAAAAAAAATTGAATAAAAAAAAAAATGTAGAGCCGCAGCAACGGAGCGAAACAAAGGTTAAATATCAAATTTATGGGCGCGCTTAATCAACTGTGTAATGACTATCAGGATCCAGTCAGTTTTCCAGTTTCCCACTTGTTTATCATCGTCCATCACAACGGCAGAGCAGGACTTAATCGTTGTGACATATTACGTCGCAGAGGGAAATGTTTATATGTATACAAAACAGCACTCGTTTATTATGCAATTGTTTTTTTTTTGAGGTGTTTTACGATGCATACTAGGAGTATATAAAATTTCCAAAGGCATTTTTCAAAGGAAACCGATAACTGAATGTTTGCATATAGTTCGAACTGCTTTTTGAAATGCAAATTCCGCGCACTCGGGCGCTCGCTCGGAGAAGTCGATCGAGTGAGGCGAGCTAGCGGGCGAGCGAGCGATGCAGATGAACTTTCAATTATTTAAGTTATCGCTTAATTACCTTGAGAGCCCTGCGGTCCGATCCGACGTTGATTTATTCAACGGTGCAGCACACACACAGTCTCTGTGCTCGGCCACGCTATTTGCTCCGCGTCGTCCATCCCATATCCGTAACCTATTGGCTTTAATTTTAATCACCAGCAGTAACGTTTACATTTAACCGCGCGCGCCTCCATAGCTTAGATTTCCAAGGGTTGCGAACGTCAAACATTGGGGTTGGGGATACCTTAAACACCAGCCGCATTTGTATCCATTTACCGCCACTATTTATTAATATTATTATTATTATTATATGCGAGTATATACAAATAAAGGTCCTCGAAGATCGGACCCTTGGAACGGTTTGATCCTTATCTTTGTGCAGCGCCCATAGGATAAATTAATATCAAAAGGCAACCAACCCTAAGTAATTATTTAGATCAAATTAAAAGCTCAAGGGATTTCTAGCTAACACATCAATTTAATATGCATCTTTTGCTTGTACAGCTTACACACTTTATGCACATTTTCTTGCAATGAATTTTTTCTTTTCTTTTATAAGATATGAGAAGAAAATAGGTTTTCGAGGTAAAAAGTTGCAATTTTATTTAATAATTAATAGGCTGTATTTGAAGGAAAAAAAGAGAGAGGAACAAAGAAGCAGTAAATAATCTGTCGGATGGTAAATAGTCTGTTGATTAAGTCGATGTCTAGACGTTAACTCCGAGATGTAATAATATAAATCAAAAAGCGATGTAAGAACAAGGCAGCTCGCTTAAGTAGTTAGTTAGTTATTCGCCTACCGTTCAGTTGGTTTTCTCCCAATATCATTAGAAAATCTGTGGTTTTTGTTACATCTATAGTACTATCGTATACACTAGCTGAAGATGAAGAGAGCAAAGAGAGGAAATGCGTGGTCGTTGCATTTCATTTTCAAGCTTGCTTTCAGTTTAATTTTAATCATTAGCCGGTTGCTTCCAAAATAAAAACTTGAGGTATTTCTTTTAGTATACTATAGTACTATACACTATACAGGATGTGGCTTTTTATTTTTATATTTAACTGTAATTTTTCTTAAATCAATTAAAATTAAAATTAAAAATATAGAATTTATTCGAGTAAAAAATAATTAAATCAAAATTTGCTAAATCGGTGGCAAAAACGAAAAAAAAAAAAAAACTCTTTAAAACCTCCACAATTGTATTATACAAAGAGTGACAAATCACTAATAAACATAAGTTTCCCATTATACCATTGTTTAAACAATCGAAATTAATTCTTCGGATGCCTCCTACGTGCCACTTAATCGACGCCCACGCACGCCGCTGCACGGATTGCGTTTTAATAATTATCCTTTTACCGCTTACACTCTTACTTTGGAGTGTCTGCATGTTGTGTATGTTGTGATGTGTAGGGTGGAACACACGAAATAATATCATTATTATTATTTATACGTCGATGTAGTGCGCCATTAATAAACAACGGGTTCGCATAGCACCGAACAACTTTTTTCTCTCGTCGCGCTTACACTCCACAAGATCATCATCATCATCATCATCATCAACAGCGGAGAGCATATCGTTTGTCGGCGCTGCTCCGACGCTCCAGTCACGATTTTTATTAACGAAAAACTATAAGACATCCTCGAGGTATTAAACAATAAACCAAGGAATAAATATTTTAATCGAAGCGTATTATTATTACCGCACATTCAATGTTTAATCAATCATTTATTATTATGAATCGATGATTGTTATTACCGAGCCGATGACAATGGATTTTCGAATTAAAATGCATCGATTAATTATTCTTGTAAGTCCACCATAGAGTTCATTAGCATGATGTTTTAATTTCTTATAGGATTTAATGCCAGGGAAATGATTCAGCATTTATAATAAATTTTTAATTGATTTATTAAACTTGTATTGAAAATTTATTACTTAAATTATTTTTTTTTAATATTTTATTGTAATAAAACAATGGAAAATTAGTTATTGCAATGGCAGAAAGTGTGAAATTAATTATGCAAATGAAAAACATTAATTTTAATTAATTAATTGAAATTAAAATAAATAACAATTAGTAGTTGCATTGTATGTGACATTTTCTGTTTGGATAAATTAACTACTTTCGTTTCAATTTAATTAAAAAAAAAAAACAACAAATGCTGCAAATTATAATTAATAATAATAATGAAATACTAAATAGGCAAAGCGTTAATTATATAATGACAAAATCGTTACGAGTGGTCTCTCAAATGCAGCTCCAGCAGCCATTGCGATGCACCCATCCGAATTATTATTATACATCATCATCATCCCCCCGTTAAATATCCATACAGGCGCACACATAAGTCACGGTCGAGGGCATCCATTCACATTTAAAATCCATCATCTCTTCTCTCTGTCTGCATGTACCGTGACTATATTACGGTGGATTATTTGAAATTTCAATTTTCGAAACTCGGATAGGAATTTTAATCCATTACCGAATTTATATATTGGAACCCCTATCGTGCAACAACTTGTTCTCAACGTTTAATATACTATAATAATTCATCTGTTGTGTGGTGCTTCATTAAATTATCGGATGGATTAAGTCGTTAAACGGTCCTGTTGCTTGTTCTTCTTTATGCGTTGCTTGCTTTTTAATTGGAAGGTTGTGTAAATAATAATTTTTCAAAGACGTAGCTTTTAAAAAGTATCCCGCAGTTACTTCTTCTTCTTCGTGTTTCGTTTTTGTTTGCGTTTAATGCATATTAATGGCAAGAAGTTATTAAAATTTAATTTCTCAATATATTTCAGCTTTTTACAAATGTAATTAGTTACGGTTTGCTTTAGCTTCAGCAATCGCTTCTGCGTTTCGTATGGCGGGTATTTTTAACTCTTGAAAAAAAAAGTAATTACCTTTTGGGTTTTCAGTCTGCGAAACTTCCCACTGTGATATCTTTATATATATGAGCAAATATTAGCACTCTTTGGGCTTAATTTAATATGCGATTTTATTGAAATGAATATTCATTTTATACTGAAAAGTTTTCAGTTATTATTTTATGCTTTTTTTTTAATTTTATTTAAAAATGAATTTTAGCATTCAGTTTTTTTCTTTTCTTTTATTTAAACTAAAATTTGGGCAAATATTTTTTTCTTTTATTAATAAATATGTTAAGTAAACTTTTGGAATTAATTTGAGAAGAAAAACGTCTTTGTGGTTTGATTAAATTTTGTTTAATTATTTAAAATCTAGAAGGAAAAGCGTTTTTTTTGTACAGATCCATAAAAACTGTAGGCTTAAGGTTTCTATTTGATAAGAAAAAAAATATTTTATGTTCTTAAAAGTAGGAGAATTGCTTTATTAGCCACTAGAAAGAAAACTTTTTAAAAGTTAATTATTAGGGTAGTTTTGTTAGTTTAAAATTGGTCAATTTTCCAACCCTTAAAATATTTTTCTACTTTAACACCCTGTATCTTCTAAACTAAAGCCAGTATAAGAAAAAGTTATTTAAATAAATTGTAGACAATTGAAATCTCTATACGATAACAAATTTTCAGATTTTTATATTGAAAAATTATTTTTTCGACAATTTTCAAAAAAATCTTATTTTCTTCAAATTATGAAAATTGTTCGATTTTAATTAAACTTTCCAGACTTGCAGATAACTACAAAATAAACATTTTATTTAAGTAAAAAAATTTTATATGAGTTTTGGTTTAGTCTGGAAAAAACAAAACGTTTTTTCTTCTTCAAAAAAGCGATTTTTCCGAATTATCCTTTATATTTTTAAGAAAATTTAGAATAGTCCTAAACTTTTTATATATTTGTTAAGAGGAATAGTTGCTTTAGTAACAACAAAAAAGAATACTTCAAAAAATAACTTTTTAGTGGTACTTTTAGTTATTTAAAGTTGGCCAATTTTTTCAACCCCTAAATGTTTTTCCTCCTTAACACCCTGTAACTTCTAAACTAAAAATCATATGAAAAAAAGTTATTTAGATAAAATATAGAGAATTTCTTACTCTTTATGATTAAAAAAATGTTAGCTTTTTTTCTTAAAAAAATATTTTTTGAATTTAAGCAAAAAAAATATTTTTTTTAAATGCCCAAAAAATTTATTTATTTTTCACTTTTATTAAATTTTTTATCAATAAAAGTGTTAAGCAAACTTCCAGGATTAATTAAAGAATATACAAATCTTTGCGGTGCGTGTAAATTTTGATTAATTAATTAAAATCCAAAGTGAAAATGCGTGTTTGTGTACGGATCCATCAAAACCGTGGGGCTTCGCATTCTGTTTGATTAGTAAATAGAGCCCCCTTTGAATATTCATGCACAGAACAAAATACATCAGAAGAGAGAACAGAAAAAAAAGCATATGAATGAAACGAAAAAATGTGTTGTGAAAAGAACAAATAGGAACAATAGGCATGAAACTCTTATTCTTTGTCTTCCCATATACTTCTCGGCATACTTTTCCTACTTTGCCTACGCAGTAACGCATTCCCAGCGAGAGGGCATGACGTATTCCTGCGATTAATAGAGGAGAGCTCCGGCACTTTGCTGCAGACAATCCGCCTAGCATAAATATATATCAGGCATCACTAGCAATGACAAATGGCGCGAGGGTGGCTCACGACGGACCCTCCATATACACATGCAGCGCGCCAAGCGCCCCATTTAACAATGGCAAAACTTTTGTATTTAAGATTTGTTTTTCCTTTTCGCCTGCGATGACATTTTGATATGTCTCAAGTTGCGCTTATCGTTTGTTATTGATTATACGAGTAGTACGTGGCGAGTTACACGTATTGAGGGGTAGTGGTGGCGCGGAAACTAATGGTGTGTTTCTTAAAGCCCTTTGACTGTTCGCATTAAAGTTCGTTTGCGCTTTGGTGTATAGTGGCTGGTGAATTTAGAGGACGTCGGAAATTTTATGTTTCATTTGGCGGCGGGCGGCCCAACGCAAACACTTAATAAGACTTTACGACCCAAGTGGAGAATATATACTGCGTGTATGTTGAGGGTGGAAAATTCGAGGAACATGTGTGCGCGAGTGTTTCCACGATATGAGATAGTGGCAGAGCACGGAGACGTTTTCCAACGGACAAAGAAAACGTGCGACTGAATATATGAAATTGCCAAATGCAGATTTATAGTGTGCAGCCCCCAGAGCGATCTTTTTGCGGTTTTAAATCTAACTACGGATTTGCACTTTGTTTGCACGACGTTTTATTATAATCCCCTATTCATTTGCTAAATCATCTATCAATTGTTTTATTTAAATTTAAATTTTTAAATTTACTGCAAGATAAAATCTTATAAATTGTGGTCTTGTAGGTTATACAGGTTGTCACTTTGATGCGGGCATATTATTTTCAGTATTGTTTGGGTTTCCTCCTCCCTGAATGAAAAAAAAAAGACATGTGCAACAAAAGTATAGTGAATTAACCAAAGAAGAAAAAAACCGCACTTATATAAATATATCATATTGCTAACAAGAAACCGGTGAATGGTGAATAAAGAGGGAAGCCTTTTCTTCTGCTTCTTCTTGTATGAGGATTAGGTTTGGGGGTTGGTAACCCGCCACCGGACTCGCTGCGGTTATAATTGGATAAAGCAGCGTCTTGGTCTTTCTTTTCCAAAGCAGCTATCGCATATCAGTTATTATTAGTTCAACGGGGATCTTATTAAGTTTCCTTGTACACCACACCATAATGTTTTCTCTGCATTTTACTTCTTGTTATGTTCTTGCTGCGCTTATATAGACAACTCTTTTCCAATTATATCCGGAGAAACACAAGACGGATGGAGAAAATTAATTTACGGTAATTCGATATTACAATTTAATATATAATATAAAAATATAATGTACTTTTTCTGTGCTTTGAGCACAGGGAGGCTATCGACCCTAAGGTCCTTCGGCCATGGTGATGGGGATGCCTACCCAAACACCACTACCCATATCTTGCCGGCCGTGGGGATCGAACCCATGACGTTCGGTATAGAATCCGAGAGTTCGGACCACTGAGCCACGGTCCCGGCTTACAATTTAATAATATTTTTATTTTATTTATTTATTTTTTGCCCTTTTTTGTACTAGGCAATTTAATAATAATAATTTGAAAAACGTTTCTGCAAATTTATTACTGATGAAAAAATAGCATTAACATAATTTGGAATATTTATTTGAAAAAAAAAAATACAAAAAGCTAAATAACAAAAATTAAATACAAAGAAAAAATGTTTTATTCATTTGCGCAGCTTTGGATAAATGTAATGCCTTCCTCCTCCCTGTTTTCCCGATTTAAATAATACAGCCAGTGCTTTACTGGTATAGTACAGTGAAAAAATCGCATCGGCCCAACATGGAATTAAAATATTAAGCTTCGGCATCTGCATACAAACAGCACGTTCTTTTTTTTTAAGAAGTCTCTTTGTATTACGTTGCAGCAGCAGAAGCAGAAGCAGCAGCAGCAGCAGAGTGTATTAATTAAATTTAATATGAAGCCATTGAGGTCTAACGCGACGACCGCATCTGAAATTTTAATAATCCCGAAAATATAACGGCGAAATTACGAGCCACGATGTCATGCATCATATCTTACTGCCGTGCCCATTAAGATCGCCCTTTTGGGTACATACAGAGTATGGATGCGGTATGGGGCGCCCCCGTCTATTACAAAACGCTTTCGCCGCCTCTCAAGAACTTTCGATTGTCTACGAAATGTTTTTGCAACAACAAGTCGACCGCCTCGGCTGGCGCTGCCGCTCGCATTTAATCACTTCGCTGAAAGGTATTGCGGCTCTGTTCTATTATCCTCTTTACTTCATGCCGAAAACTACTTGGCAATATTATATTTCCTAGATGATTTATTAAAGGCGACGACGACGACGTCTTTGCGCGTTCACTTCCTCGTTATTTTCATCGGCTGCGGCGCATTCCTCTTTAACCATTCTGCTTTCCCTTTAAAGTTTAAAGTTTAAAACTCGGAACTACGGTTTATTTTGTTGCTTCTAAAATGGTATTAGGTATTTGCTGTTAATTTCCAGTTTTGGATTTTCTATAAATTTTCATCCTGAGGGGAAAATTGCAATTTTTTTTATTTAAAAAATATTTTATCGGAGTTTTTAAATGTTTTTATTTATTATTAATTATTCTTAATTTTCAAAATTGATTTCATTAGCTTCAAAAGATCTTTCTTTTGAATTTTTTTTTAATGAATTGAAAATTCAATAAATAACTTTTGACCAAACTAAAATCTTAAATATTTCCCTGTGCAGTAAATAATAAAATAAATGCGTGCGTGCACTTTTGTATAATAAATTAAATAGAATCGCGAGCGTGTAATTAAAACTGGCGGCAATCCAAGTGTAGTATAGGTGCAAACTGCACCTGAATTTGAAAGATATATTTGCTGCGGACGTAATTTGCGAGCCGCCTTTCTAATTATAACGTTTATGTCGAAAAAATGCTA
This sequence comes from Holobus sp. GC000080, assembly GCA_030556065.1. Taxonomy (NCBI): domain Eukaryota; kingdom Metazoa; phylum Arthropoda; class Insecta; order Coleoptera; family Staphylinidae; genus Holobus; species Holobus sp. GC000080. Next base: position 35,564 of record JASKGO010008158.1, on the reverse strand, counting down.
AGCAGACCTTTTAGAAAACGCAGACAACAAACAAAAAAGGGAAAGCGTGAATTTAAATTTCGTGCGCTGCTGTACGGCTATTATTGCAGGTACGTGCCGACAGGTTTATGTACTTTAGAGGGGTGAAAATTATTCCCTTTCTCACTATAGTACTATATCCCACACAGCATTAGAAGACGGTTTGCTCCACGCGAACTCAACTTAGACCAGCAGCTGTTAGCAAACTCAAATAGAGATATTGCTATTTTTATATTTGCTACGAAAGAATTTTCACAACAACCCCATCCGAACCCTCATTTAAAAATATGTTTTCAGAGACTTTAGTGGAGACTTTACTAGTTGAGTAAGATAAGAATCAGCAAAGATCATTTTGCAGCGGTGCAAAGCACTTAAAGTCACCTTTCCAGAACGACCCACCTCAACACATATCTTCATTTTATTATTTCCCATTGCGGCTTTTAAGGATAATTCCGGTGGCATGGGGAAAATGCCAGCTGAATGTGTTTTGAAACTGGAGCACATTTTCAATTTGCAATCCATTACTACGGTTTTATTATATGCTTGAATTTCTTTATTTTTACTTACAAAAATAAGAAAAAAAATATGATAAAATGGAAAATGCGTCCAACGGATTATAGGACAAGTATTAAATATTAAATTTCAAACACTATCCGGTTTCCGGGGAAAAAATCCTTTGGAGCACAAATACTTTCAGACATTGTAAATATTTGATCTTCCCTAATGACTGCGACGTCTTTGCTTTCTCTCCTCCCTCCCATGAAGAAGTAGTAATTGCAAAGTTACAGTCTTCGAACAGTTTTTACCTTACTAGATCTATATCCGTACGCTCAGCGACATATTTGCTTAAAGATGCGCTCCTAATTATCCCCTTGCAGCAGATGCACCCACGCGAATCCATAATTAACAAAATCCGGAAGTTTCCGGGAGCACACTGGTGGCGGCGCACAACCTCAAGGGAATAATTTAACGTTTTATCAAAGATAAAGTTGTTCGCACAGGGTTTCAACTCATCACCACCACCACTACTACTACTGTTGCAGTGCTAACATGTTAGTCATATAAAATTGAACTACGTCTTGATTGAAACGAAGATGCTGACTTTGGGATTGTTAAATCGACGGACCGGCCGTTGAACGAATGAATGAATAAGGATTCCTGAAATCTCTTAACGATTCGGTAATCCTCCTTTAGAACTTCCGTAATAGCCGTCTTAGGACTTTCTTGTATGTTAAGTCCTTCGATTTATATCATCTTCTGTAGATGGGAGATTTTCTTTTTTGCGGCGGCGGCGGCGGGCGGAGATCCTCTTTGCTCTTTTTACTATAGTATAGTATACTACAGTGCTCTGTATGCGCCACCCCCATTATCGATCAATGGTGGAAAAATTACTTAAGCACGGACCATTATTTTCAATTACCCTTGTAACATCCCTCCTTCGCATCTATAATTTTCCGTGGCCTGGTTTCCAAACAGGCATTAAGTTGTACTTACTCTTTGTCTCTTCCGCCGACAGCGGAGCGGCGGTGTTCTCTGAGTGTGCGTGCAAAGTAATAAAACTGAAAACTGGGTGGGTGGAAGCCGCTGAATTACTGAGAACCGTAAAATGCATATGGGATGATCCCTGTATACTCTTATCCCGCAGTATGGCTTATTTAATAATTCAGAGTGGACCGACCGTATTGAAAATTTACATATTTACATGTGCTCCAGTTCTTCATTCCCGATGTATAAACTGTTAGGCAGCAGCAGTAAGACTGCAAATATGGCTTTTACTGGAGTGGAAATGGACGGCGATAAATCTAGAATCGCTAAATGTTTAATATCATATAAATCGGCGCTAGTGGGCGGCCATGGTATGCGTTATGCAGGAAACTGGAATATACACTGAATGTACGTACATATTCTACAACCGCCACGCGGACATTATTCTCAAATATAATTCATTTTCTCTTATCTCTTCTCTCTTTCGCCTTTTGCCTACATTATTTTCGCGTTTGTGTTTTACACACTTAAACAAGAATTATTGCTACAATTTGTTCGGGGCGCTTAACACACGGCCGTACATGTTGCTCCTTTTACTTGTCACTGCGGCATTTTTATTCGCGTATTAAAAATAACGAATGGGCCCGTCTTAGAAATCTACTTTTATTTATTCTTTGGGTGTATTGTACTGGGTGTTTTTATCCAAGCATAAAGATATCGATATTTTTTAGTTATTTTTATTAGAAAGAATCAATATTTCATTTTTTTTATGTAATCAAAAACGGTTTTATTATTCAAAATTAAACAATAAAATTTTAAATATTCATATCTTTTTTATTTTCAATGATAACATCATAAATCTTTTTGTTAATTGTTCCCAAGATGTGTAAATATATATTTCATAAGTTATTAATTTTGAAAATTTTGCAGGGAGTCTTAAAAAAAATATTAAAGAACACTACCGGTTTCTTTCATATAAATTGTGCCTTGGAAAAAAGTTAATATCTCTGTGAATTTAAATTCTAACTTGATAATTCTTTCTGATTATTGTTCTTAATAAATTTGTTCATTTGTGTAATACTTTAAATACAGTAGAAATTCTACAGGATGTTCGATAAAAAAAACAAAAACAAATTTTTTTATATATTTTTCACTTGATTTTTATTTAACATTTTAATAATCATTCATATCTTTTTTATCTGCAATGATAATAACTTAATTCTTTTTGCTAATTAATCCCAAGATATATAAATATATATTTCAGCAATTAAATATTTTGGAAACCTTACAGGAAGTCTGTAAAAAATTATCAAAGAACATTTCCGGTTTCCTTCATATAAATTGTACTCTTGGAAAAACATTAATATCTCAGTCAATTTTAATTCTAACTTGATAATTCTTTTTGTTTATTGTTCTTGAAACATTTACTAGTTTATATAATAATTCTTTATAGTGGAAATTATACAGGATGTTCGCTAAAAATATATTTAAAAAAAATTAAATATTTTTTCGAATGAAAGCTTTTGATTATTTTAATTATTTGCTAAATTTGAATAAAAAATCACCCGGTATTTATCGCATGTACATTCAGCAAAAACTTTTAGCAGGAATTCCCGAATGATGGATACCAGACTTGAAAGGCAGCATTCGTCAGCCGATGCAGAGAGGGAGCATTTTTAGCGAATGCTTTTAGCGAAACTTATGTGACTAATAAATACAGTTTTCCGTTGGCGCTATAGTGAGCATCAGTAGCAACAACATGACGACGATAGTTTAACGACTCATGAAACTTTAATATTATTAATTTCCAAAGCTCTTTCATCGGCTCTAAAAATAAAATATTATGTACAGTATGTGGAAGTGAGCGCAAAATAATAATGCGTTTCGCGTTTTAAATGTCATCGCTTCGCATCAGCTCTAGTATAACAAATTCCGCGAATGCTTTTGCTTTTGCTTTTAAAAAATGAATTTCCAAAGCGATTCGATATTAAAAGCCGACTTAATAATTTTTTCTCGTACTTTACAAAAAAAAATCTTTTCTTTCTAATAGTGACTGAAAGTAATAAATCTCGTAAGGACGAAACAAGGAGCTTGGAAAAAGCAAAAGCAAAAAAAAAATAGCGCAAAAGGGTAAAATAGCTAGCTAGGTGATTGATTTCGTTAGAAAGTACGTGCTGGGCTGCTGAAGCAATAATGACTGCCGAAAAAAAAATCGCTATCGACAGGCCACTTAAGTGCATTCTTGTGTTTGCATCTATAAGAAACATAAAGAAAGGCTTATTGGCCTCTTTGATAAGATCGGTGAAAAACACAGTTACAGATTCCAATTATTGTATCGTCGCGCGCCCGAAGCAAATGTTGTTGCGTTCCGAATTTATTATTATTGTATACATTATTGTGTTGTGTGGTGAGGCCGCTTTAATTATAAATGCGGCCGAAGCTGACGAAAATATTTTATAGAGCCGAAAGTCTCCGTGGGGCCTTTTTCCTTTCGCCGGTTACCTCTCAGTTTACGGCCGTAAATGCAATTAGTTTGCGGCTTTCCCTCGGCGCACGCAAACCAAAATAAATTAATTGAAAGCTGGAAATTTTATTCATTTAATTCTGCTTTCATTAAAAAAAAAATTAAATTAAAAAAATTAAATTAAATAAAAAAAAAATACTTTAAAAATTACCACTAAAAATAAAATTTTCTTTTATGAAAAATTATCACAGAAGAAAAGTTTCCTTATTATGTAATAATAAAGAAGAATAGCATAATTTGAATATAAATTCTATGGCCAAAAAAGAGTAAATGAGTTCTTTGCTGCTGCAAGAACTTAAAGGAAAAATCAGAAGCAAAGAAGAAGAAGAAGTAAGAAGAAGAACACTTGTCGCAAACCATTGTGTGCTGCTTGCAGAACTTTTATAAGAATTCTTGCATTGAATTCGCAGGAAGCATCCTTTTGATATCTCTTAGGCATAAGAGCAGCAGCAGCAGCAGCGGCGGCAGTAAGTAGCCTTGAGAAGCCAAGAAGCAATTGAAGAAAATAACTATTGTATGAACATTCAGCCGATGCTGAAGGAGCCAGTAGCAGCAGTAACGAGCGAATATCGGAATGCACTTCACTGGCTTCTTCTTATTAATAAATCGGAGCTATGCAGCAGTAGTGGAAGCCAGCAGCAGCAAGAAATCTATGCAGATGCACACAGCACTGCTGTGTAGCTGCTGCTGCTGCATTCTGCGAATCTCCACACATTACCTGTAAACGTTTCATCTCATGTTGTCCCGTGAGGCAAACACGCAATATTTCTATTATGGCGTTTCGTATAAAGCAGATGCAGAACCAGAAGCACGATGTGCTCTACATTTGAAAGTTTTCGCAAAACTTCATCAGTTGCGCCTCAAAGTGCAACGCTAAATAAAGTAAAGTGCTTTCCGAAGAGAGTTTTAAGCTTGCAATGCTTGGCTTTGGTAAACGCTAAATGCTTGACGGATTATGCATAAGTGTAGGCTGTTAGGTTGTTGGGCTCTGGTTATATTAGGTATATTAGGAAAAAGAGAAAGGATGTTCGTTCTGTGGCCGTGTGCTGTGTGCTGTGTGTAGAGATGCTGCGGATGCAAATAGAACGACGCCCTCGAATTAACGTCGTTTAAGTCACGGAAAACGCTCCTTTACTAATCAAGCGTAAAGGTTTGTCCAACAACACACGAGCCAGTTAATTAGAAAACCAATGATGGCATGTGATTTATTTCGCAGTCGCGTCTATGATTTATGCTCGCGGGAAGCCTCTGCGCGCCAATCAATAATGAGATACTGCACAGCTTCCAAAGCTCTTTTATTAATCCTTCATTTACTTCTTCTTATATTTACTTACTTATTTACTTTCGTAATTGAACAATTACTTTTTACATTTGGACTTCGTTTTTTGCTATTAAGTTAAATTAAAAGTTAAAGTTTTTAAGTTGAAAGCATAATTTTTAATAACAGAATTTAAAAATTAAGCATCCCAAAATTACGTAATGCCAATTATTAAATGATTTGTCGTTTTTTTATCATTTCTTTTCTTTTATTTCTACAATTAATTTTTTTCATTTATTGACTGAAGACTGAAAATCCTATAGGTTTGATGGCTAATTAAAAAATAGCAAAAAATTGCAATAATTTGATTAGTTTTGAAGATATTCGCATATTAAGAGATCGCATATTGTAATTTTTAGGGTGCGACAAGGTTATTATGCATTTAATCCTCGCCGTTGTTAGACGTGCGTGATTTTATTAATGGAAGCTATCCCTTTAAGAAATTACAGTGGCTGATTACCCTTCGACACGAGATACTCTTTAAATTTAAACAAAGGCTCTTCAGCTTGCTTATTCGTTGTGTAGCAGCACAGTTGTGCCATCAGTGATATTAATTAATCCGGTGCTTGTGTGTGTCTGATGTCTGATGCATATACCGTAACACCCGTATGCACTGCTATTATTCATTAGATATCTGAGTGTTACGATCGGGCCGTTTCTCTGTTTACACAATATAATTTGCGATTGCATGCTTGCACCCACCGAGCACCGACACTACACATGCATTCGAATATTGCCATTAGTCGCTCTTTGGTCTCTCTATGCAGGCAGTTCTTGTTCAATTAGTCTTACTGCAGCTTTGTTCATTTTGTAACCAACAAAAAACAACAAACAACAATAGAAAATAAAAATAAATTAGAAAAATAAAAAATAAAACCGAAGAAAAAGCAATGGGATATTTCGGGACGAGAGTCACAGAAGCGGACAATGTTCCAAGACATACATTGCACGCTAGACGTCCCGTGACAAATGTCAAGACTGGAAGACATTGCAGACATATGGGACAAAATAAATAGTTTTTTTTTCTTGAAATTCATTTCAATCTTTGAATTTTTGCATTTTTTAAATTTTAGCCGTTTGCTAAGCAAAGATATGGATTTTTGTTGCTTGTTGCAGATTTAAAGAAGCAGTTCGAAGAGTACCCGAAATCAGTGAAGGTTGATGTCGGCCACCAGACGGAATTGCGCTGCGTGGCTCCGCAGGGACTTCCGCAGCCTCAAGTGTACTGGCTGCGGGACGGACAGCAGTTGCAGTCCGATACATCTTTAATAGTGACCAGCGAAGGACACTTACTAATAGGACAGGCACGTACGCAGGACAACGGAAATTACTCGTGTGTGGCGGAGAACAAGGCAGCCAAACGGATCTCTCCACCTGCTCAGATTACAGTAGTCGGTGAGTTAATCCTCTTAATTTAATATCCTTTATCCTATACCCATCTCTTCATCTACAACTTTGTCGGATTATGCGTCTTCCGCTCTGATTTCTTCTTCTTTTTTGTGACTGGTTATTTATGTCTTTATTCTGATTTTTGAAATTTTTTTATTTGATATTTATTTATTTAAAAACAAAATTATGAAAAGATTTGATTATAAAAGTAGATTTTTAAATGGTTTTTAATTAATACTGCAATTGTTTTAGCAGATTAAAATTTAAAATGTTTATTAGATAACTTTTCAGGATTTTAAATTTTCATTAAATGTTCATTAAATTATTATTTTTTTTTAGCTTGAAACACTTTCAAATGTTTAAATTATTTTAATAAATTTTAATAAGGACCGCCAGATAGTTATTTTTAAAGCAAAAACCAATGAAATGCGAATAGTAAAATTATCCGCTCCGGCATATCGCATTACGGTTCATTACAAGCGATTAATGATGTAAACGGAGATCAGGGAAAAGTGTGGGTCGTCGCCGGTGCGCTCCGTACTCCTCAGTCCTCGAGTTATCGTTGCGTTCCGGCTGAGGCTGATGTAGTTACGTGGTCCCATTTACAAGTGGATGCCGAGGATCGTTATCCATTTTTATATCTTTATCTTGGACTTTGCATGCCACTCAACACACACTGCCAACTTTATTAGATTTCAATTATATGGCATCCACTAGGTACACTTCATATTCTCTCGTACATGGTATACTGTATATATTACCAGCTATAATATATAATGTACTTTGGCTTCGTACCTAATCAAGTGTTAAAATATTACGACAACAACGGCTTTTGCCTCCATTCGTTTTCCATTTATTGGAAAATTGCTATTCGCCATCTCATTAAATGCCTATTTTCTTATTATTCTTATAATTCTAAACTTAAGTGGTTTTCTCGTTTTTTGCATTCGTTATGCTGTTTTAAAATTTAAAATACTTGTCCTTGTAGAATAGATAACACTTAACAGGATGAATTTTTTGTTCATTAAAAGGACTTTCAATTTTTTTTCTATTTGAAACTTTTTTTAAACTTTTTAAAATCATTTAACTTTAAAGAATCTATTAAAATATTTTTAAATATTTTTTTTATATGGAAAATTAATAATCAAAAGTTTAAAAGACCCAGAATAAATAAAGAATTAGCAGTTGCTGAAAAGGAAGCATTAAAGCTTTAAATAACTTTTTTAAGATTTTTTTTATATGGAAAATAAAAAAATTAAATTTTAAATGACTCAGTATAAAGAAAGAATTAGCAGTTGCAGAAATGGAAGCTTTAAAACTTAAAAAAATATATATTAAAACATTTTTAAAATGATTTTTTTACATGGAAAATTAAAAAATCAAAAATTTCAAAGACCCAGTATAAGGAAAGAATTAGCAGTTGCAGAAATGAAAGCATTATTTCATGGTGCATGTCAGGTTGCACTCGCAAGCAATGATTCAAAATGAATCTGCTGACTATTGTCGGTTCGTTTGGCTTGGCTGCACAAGCTTTGCCAAAGCGAGCCAATTTCTGAAGTGGACAACTAAAGAGCCAACTTTTTATGTCGTCGACAGAGGGCATTTAATGGCTCGTTTAAATCGCCGCCGCCGCCGCCACCACTGGCCGCCTTTGCCAGTTGGAAACGTCTTAATGTTACATAAAGAGATAATCTCTCATATTTAACACACACGAACATTGTTTCCTAATCTTTTGGGTTGGACTCGCTTAAAATATTACCACTCTTTCTTCCGACGATAACCTTTTACCGATTACTGTTCATTATTGGAAATGTTAGTATTGAAAAAACTATTGCCACTTTATTTGTTCTTGTTTCTGTTTTGTTTGTTTTTTTTTCGTGCTAATTTATTCAAATTAGTTGAAATGCCGCCGCGCGTTCCACCTGGTCGTGCCTGTGCAGATGGTGTTTGTGTCAAAAAAATAATTCATTGCCCTTTAACCCTTTTTAGCAGTTTCGAAAACACCTGTCTTGTTCGTGTTGACAAAATGGTAGCGATCACGACCGGTTTATTTATTTTTTTCTATTCATTTTATTGTCTCGTACAGAATGCTTGGTATTTCAATCCGGGAATACAAGAATTATGAATATTATAGGTATGGCAATAGCTTAAAGGATTTTCTCCCTGTTAAGGTTTAAGTATTTAAGCTTGATCCCTTTATGATCCTTGAAACATTTGAAACGTAAAAGCGTAAAAGCACTAAAAGCTCGTAATTTTTTATTGAAATAGATTTACCGATTTTCGCAATTATTATAGTTTTCCCTGCACGTTGTTCTAGACGCGTGGAAATAATTCGAAAAGTGTATAAAGCTGCTGTGGAAAGTTATTTTTAAAATAATTAGTTTCGGAAGCTCAGTCTGCAACAACTAAAGCACTTTTGTGTATTTGTATTTTTACGTCCGTTTAACTAGCGCACTGCGAAGAATCGTCTGAACTGTTACCTAATTTAGAAACAAATAGAAAAAAGCACACCCTTAAAAGTTCCTTTTGAGTTAACTTACTGCAGGCTTCTTCTTTTTAAACTTTTAAGAAAATTTTAGTTTAAACAATTAGTACAAATAATATTTTTGCTATATCTAAAAGTGAAAATTCTCTTTAAAGTGCTATAAATTGAAGGATTTGAAATCTTTAAAATTGGAGTAAAGTTTCGCTTAGTTGCAACTTTCTAATGGAATTAGGTGCTTCGCTTTTAAAAAGTGTGCAGCTTTTGGTGTTGCGCCGGAATGCCTCCTCAATGCAATGACTAAATTAATTTAGCGATTAATTGAAATGAATGGTTCTTTTCGGCTTAGTTTGGGAAAATCAATAAAACAATTTAAAAGTTTCACTCTCTGGGAACTTCGCTTCTGCTGTTAGTAGCTTCTGTGTATTGGAGAAGTGGAGAACAACGAGGGCATTAACTCTTTACTACTGGTCGTTCATTCTTTACTGCATTATCACCGAGCCAATTCGTTGATGATGACGCTTTTAAGACTTTCTTTTTTTTTTTTTCTTCTTCGAATTACCACACTTGTTCCAAGGATTATTTTTACGTAATTTTAATTCTGTTTTCATAATTAATTCTCTGTATTTTTATGATTATTCTAATGATTGATTTAAATTAATAAAGTTCTTTGCATTTTCAAGTTGCCATTAGTTTATTTTATGAAGCGGATCATTAAAATTTAAATAGTTAAATAACATTATTTCAGCGGAAAGTTTAATCGAATAAAATTGAATCCATAAAGCTGTTTTATTGATTTGAAATGTTTCCCACTTTAAACTGTAGTAAATTTGCTTTTAGCCCCCAGTTCCATAACTATAAAAAAATATGCAAAATCCTTTTTTTCTTATATAAATTAAAGGCTTCTAATTTATTAAATAGAAAAATTTATAAAAAAAAATAATTTTCAGAAAAAGAAAATTATATTAAAATTATGACTTTTGATTTTTCCTATAAATATAGCATATGAAAGCAATCAATAGATAATTGCGGTGCTTCAACATTGGACATTTCAATTTATTTCCCATGCGCTCATTCTATGCGTATTATTACGTTAATGCGCGTCATTACGTGCAATTTTCATGCGTACCAGCGGAGGAATATGAAAGATTAATGGCATAATTTCATCGTCGTCCACTTTTTCCACCAGTGCAAGCCACTAAAACGAAGCACCGAAGAGACGCCACCACTTTTTTCTTTTTTTTTTCCCCCATTGCGCGAACATTATCGCTTCGTTTTATAAACGCAGGGCGCGCACTTATTACGAGAATTTTTATTGCACCGTAATTGCGAATAATTGCGCGACGCATAACAATTTCGGACTGTTTTTTTTTTATTGTATTGCATTTAACCGCAAGAACTAAAACTTTATTACCGCTTTATGTCCTTTCATCAGACTTTTCCGCAATTACATCTGTATCGATTGATTGCCATCGATTGTTCCTCCAATCCCCACAGACTTCGGATGTACATAATGTTGTTTACGCTAGTCCACATTCAGTACAAAAGAGATTTATGACGAAAGCAAAGTCTCCGCAGTCTGTACACGAACTGTAAGGACATTTGTATGTCGAAGCGACAGAACTTGGCAAATGTTTTAGCGAATAACAAAAGTGGATTGTTATCGGTTCGAATAATGCGGTATTTATTTTCAGGGAAATTTGCAATTTGATTATGTTGTCACTATACACGAGTATGTACACTGAAGAAGATAAGCAACCCCTAAATTCAATATTACGGAAACTTGTATCTTAAATTTCAATCTTGCATGCAACGCTTTGTTAAATAATTTGCGACAAGTTGGGAAAAGTTGCAAATAGGTCATCTCTGAAATTCTGAAAATTCGCGCAAAGTATGCGGCACGTAATAATGATAACTTTGTCTGCGCGGCAATAAAATTATACGCGGATTTATTTAGAGCTAGCTAGCGAGCTGTCAGCGTGCATGTAGGTGTAGAGATAAATTTCGGATTGAAATGGCAAACACATGCAGCAAGCAGATCTTTTATGTGTGTGTAGTATGGATGATGCAAAATGAACACATCAAGAGGAGTTCCAAGAATGCGCGCAGATTCTATCTGGCTTTTTTGTTCGGCGGCCGCAAATGGTCCGGCAAGACGTCCGGTATTTCGCCCCCTTCCAGTTTTACGCTAATTAAGTACATTGCCAATGCGAACTCGTCGCGGTCCAGCATTCCATCGCGGTCCGCATCGGCCAATTTCCATATTTTTCCTAGAACGCCGTTCGGCAGCTTGGACTTCGTCATCTCTACCTTGGCAGCCGAACCGGAAATTCTGCCATCCACCAATTCCAAACCATCGAAGATCTTATCGAATTGCTGGCGATCTCTGTTGACGATCCAGTCCGGTTCGCCGAAGCCGGCATTGATTCCTTCGCCCCTATGGTACCCGAACGGGGACTCCTTATCTCCCAATATGCATTCGAAGGCGCCACCCTCGATCTTATCCTTATAGCACAGGTGCTCTTCGTGCGGCAGCATGGCCATCAAGTTGGCAATATCAACCGTTAACATCACATCGACCACATCGATAAGTTTGCTCTTGATGGTGTTGAATTTGGTGAAGTCTTGGCCGCTTAATGCCGCCTTCATGCGTGCCAAATCCGGCAGATCTCCCAGCGAAATGTTGTGATCTCTGCGCATCCGCTCGTAAATTTTATCCAAGTTCTTAATTAAATCCTTCTTCTTGCCGTCTTTGCCGAACACGCTGGGCATCTCTTTGCGTAACTCGGCGATTATGTACGCGTGCACTTTGGCCAATCGCGCCCGCTTAATCAGGTCGTTTAACTTGCGCAACGCTGCATTCCTCGGTAGACTCTGCAAGTCTTTGAACAGATCGCGGTGCTCGTCTTCGAAGAGGCGGCGGTTCACGTCGAAGCGCAACGGATGGTCCCAAAAGCTGCCGATGTAAACGCGGGCCACTTCGGGCGTCTGAAACACTTTCCCCAGCGACCACATCAAGGCGCCGTACACTCGCATCAATTGCTGATGGTCAATCATGTCGGCCTTGTTGAGAACTATGCGTATCTTATCGTCGTGCCCTCTTAACGCTTCGATCGAGCGCCGGAACTCGTCCGAAATGTCCAACTTGTGCGCGTCGAACAATAGGATGATGCGGTCGACGCGCTCCGCGAACCACTCCAAGACGCCCGCAAAGTCGTAACCCCGGTCGATCCTTTGTTTCTCGCCGGCCAAAATGCCCGGCGTGTCGATTATCGTCAAACACTTCAGGACAGGCGAGTTCACGTGCGAGCACTGGAAGCGGTTCAAGAAGGCATTGCCGAACTTCGAGAGTGGCCGGAATTGTTTCTTGGGGTCCACCACTAGCGCGTTACCGGGTATCACACCCTCTTTGTCGTTGTACATCACTGCTATGAAGCGATCGGTGGTGGGCTCGGGGCCGATGCGCATCCCGGGAAACTCGCGCTCCAATAAGTACTTTATGAAGGTGGTTTTTCCGGTGGAATATTGGCCGACCAAGAGAATCATTGGCTTCGCTTCGAAGTCGGCATCGTTCAGTTTCGGCGAGTGGAAGTCGTGGAAATTGTACGCTTCCTCCAGCGGAAGCAGTTTGTTCTTGTAGATTACTTCGAGGCCTTCCACCACGCTCTCGAAGACGTGGTGGTGTTGGATGTCGGTTTCGCGGTTTATCCAACTGAACATTTTTTCTTTCGGAATTTTGACTACTTTTTTATCACTTTTTGACATTAATAACGTTTATTTTTTACATGCCAAGTACTGATTGATTGATATTTTTGTTTTTTTATTATTTATGTTAGTTACTTAATAAGTAATTTTTAACTTTTTTTGTTTTTTAATAGATAAATTAATTATTTGGTTCCGTCAAAAATATAATTCACTGTATAAATTTAACTGAAAGCTAAGTCATCGCGTTCATTAAAGAAAAAGAAATACTAGAATGAGAATATATTTTTTGTCTTTAGTCATCTCCTCCTGCTGTTTCTTTTCTTTTTTTTTTTTTGTTTTTTTTTTTTTTTTTCTTAATTTCATTTATACAGGGCGTTCCTTTTCAATTTTTTTTTTTCTTAAATCTTAATTCCTCTATTTTTTTCTTTATATTTTTATAAGAAAAAACACAATTTAAAATATCCTCTAATTTAATTAAAAATAAATTAAAAAGGAAAACTATCAGTAGATTATTTTTTTATGAAATTAAAAGTCATCAAAACCTGATGATTATTCGTTAATCGTCCGCAGAAAAGAAATTACCACTGGGCTCTTAGTTCTTTGTTTTTCTTTTCAACTATTGAACATTATGCCTCTTTGGAATTCCAGGCGCGTCCTAAGACAATAGGACAAGTTGAAACACCCGCTGCTACGGAATAAACAATAAAAAATAAACCACCGGGAATGTTATGACAAGCACATTCAGCAACGGCCACGTCCGTATAGTGGGTTTTTTAGAAGGAAGCACGCCTGTCAGTTTATTTATACTTAATGACCCCCCTCGGTAGGTACATATTTATTATTCGCATTTGTGTCTTCGTCTTCGTCGTCGTAACGCAGCAGACACGGTAAGATGTAGACGTGCGTCTCTCTGCGCGCCCGCATGTGTGTGGGTGTGTGGTCGATTTTTTACGCGTGCATTTAATTGCCCTTTTAAATCTTTTCTGCTTCACGTGCGCTGCTTAAAACTTGCGAAGTTACGAAGGAATAGATTTTCACAAATTGCGAATTTTCATAAAAGAGCAGCCTAAAAGGCATTCTTTGGGGAGGATGAATTAGGTTCTTTATAAAGAAGATTTCTTTTAAAATCTGAAATCTAATCGAATGCATAAACGGCCTGTAAACCTTCGCTGCGGCTCTCTGATCTGATTACGCTGGCCATTTTCCTCCTAATGGGATCCTAAAGACTCCTCTCAAATATTTTCAAGTGGATCGTAAAGTTTCCGATAGGCATCTTAAATTTTTGTAAGAAAAAATTTACATGTTCTGTGTAACTATCTAATGTCTAATAAAAATGTTTTAACTTTTTTATTTCAAATTTTTTGTTTTGTTTTTTTTTTATGATTTTTTTTTTTTGTATCTTCTGTATATGAAGAAGAGAATCTTTTTAAATATTAAATTGGGTATAGATATATAAAATAAGCGGTATAATAAATTACATGTGAGTAAACAGGAAAAGCGTTTATCTAGCTAGACAAAGTGCAATTTCTAAAAGCGCAGTTTTTCCGCTAACGTTTCGCTGCTCGCTTATGCTTTATTTCCGCGAAACCAGTAATTTTATAATTTTAACGATCCCCGCACTTCTCTAATATATTTATCGCGGTAAACATTTCCGCGCGCATTACGCTCATAACACAGATATATAGACGAAGAAGCATTTCTGAAAGCGCTGAACGGAAACTTCGGATGAGTAAAACTTAATGGTAGTTTTAATGTTTGCCTTCCCCCCGGGGAAATTTATGGATGCTTGCAAATTTGATAAAAACTATTCGCCAACAATTATTCATTCAAAGTAAGCAATTTTTCAAACACCAAGAAAAGTTATTCTGTGATGATAATAAAAGGAAGAAAAACAACTGGCAAACCGCAAAAAGCAAAACGTTCCATCAACTTTGTATTTTTCGGAACTTTGTTGTCGCTAATGCTCATGCAGTTTACGTTCCAGATAATAAAAGTCAACGCTGATTTATTCAACTTCATCCCCTTAATTTAATGTAATAAATTTCCTTTTTTAATGAGCTTTAAAAATTTTAATGTTTCATTGATTGTTATTTATTTATTTTTTGTTTTTTTTATAAAGCAAATTATAATTTTTGTCCTTTCGAATGATAAAATCTAAGAGTATCTAATAATTAGGAAACTGAAAATCCAATTTAGTTGATGACATTGCAGATAACAATCAAAATGATGAGCCTTATGCAAATCACCTATTTATCCACCGTGGTGATAATGACAATAATGAGTTTCCGCTATGGCACAAAAGGCACTGCTCCTTCCTGTTGCACTGGAAGGTGTCCCATTAACACGCTTTTACGCACGCCAATGCGAAACCTGTTTACCTGCGATCTCATTGCATCTGATAACATTATTCATATGCAGATCGATTGTCTAATGAAATGCAAATGTTATCAACTGCAGCAGCAAATGGCAAAGTGCCTCAACAGCGATCTGAATTATGTTAAAGTGCTGCAGTTCCAAAACATTCAGCTGCATTCTTCCACGGTAGTAACCATCATAAAGTGCATCGATAAATCACTCAATTTAAAACTGCCTGCAGACGATGATTCATTTAAATTTTATATTATTTGTTTTACAATAAAAAATAAAAAAAAAAGTAAGCAGTTGAAAAAAGCTGTTTATTGCCCAACGGTGGTGTGTTGGCCACAAAACTTTTTAATGCAACTTTACCAAAGCAATCTCTTTAGTTGCGGCACGCCGCACGCGTTTCTGTGTCAGCTTTTCCTCAACACTACTAAACAAAAAGCAAACTTTTCTGTATACTTAACAGCAGCCGAAGTTAAATAAACTTTTCTAATTTTCACTTAGTTTTTTATCCCTTGCAAAGGACTTTACATCTACTTAAGAATGGCTTATGTGCATAAGAAGCACCGAAATGAAACCCCAAAAAAGAAATAAGGAAAAAAAGAGCAAAAGAAACAAGAATATGAGCAGAAGACGCTTGACGAATTTATAATAGCCCTAAATTGTCCTACATCTGCATAATGCGAACACTGAGCATCTTACAGCAGCCACAACAACAGCAACAAGAAAAGAGTTATAGAGAGAGGGCGATTGTTATCTGAGTAATTCTGGTTTGTGTTTTCAGTGCACGGTGGGTGGTCGCCGTGGTCCAACTGGACCGATTGTGTTTGCCCCGGCGAGACACTGGCCATGGGCAAAAAGCGCACGAGGAATTGTACGAATCCGCCGCCGAGCAATGGCGGACAAGACTGCCCAGGCATCGCCGTCCAGAAGACCAAAGACTGTCAACCCTGTCCGCAAGGTACAGCAAAAACATCTGCTTCTGTCTTTATTGTTTCTTATTATTTTTTTTCTTTGTTTTTTATGTTCTACTGTACAAACTATTCATTATGCAAAGTATACTGTATACAGTTCTTAACAAAGCAAAACACACGCACACACACACACACACACACACACACACACACACAAAGAGAGTTTAAAAAAACGCATTGTTTTTGGTTTTCAAATGTTGAAAATGTTTAACATTCTTTTCGCTGGTGTTTTTCTTTTTCTTTTTTGTTTCTTGTTTATTGTCTTACTGTATCGCTGTAATTGCTTTCTGTTCTGCTGCTAATGCTTGCATTTATTAGAGGAGCTGGTTGTGGACACTATTTATGAGTTTGACGATAACGAATTGTCATTAGGTAAGGGCGATAAGAGGTTTAAGAGGTACTAATTGTTGTTTTTTGTGTGTGTGTACACCTAGAAAATTTTGAAAATTTTAAATTATTTAAATCCCGATAATTAATTACTGAGCGAATTAAAATTAAAATATTGAATCAAAGGTAGTGCTCTTCAGTTGCGAAATTGCTAATTTAATAATCGAAGATCCTTTGGGTTAATGTACAGCAGTGTAATTAATGTTAATCTTGTTGCGCTACGTTTTAATTACTGCAATTCCAGATGCATTTCCATTTACTCATTTATTCATAAATTTTATTTCATTAGCTTTATTTATTTCTAAATAAAACTGTTTTCATTACCCTTATAGAGTTTTTAATAGATTAAAATGTTTCATTTTTCGTTTTTTGTTTTGCTTTAAATTAAATATTAATTAAAAAGTTAAGTAAACAATAATTATTTCCTTTTTTTCTGTACGTAAAACACTATTACTTTACAAAAAATTGTGAAGATCTTATAATAGTACCAAGTGGAGATAAAAAGAGTAAATAATCAATTAAAGTTAATGTTTTAAAATTATTTTATAAATAAAGTAACTTTTTGTGAAATGTCTTATGTGAGTTTCTTCATTTGGATGTGAAGGCGCCGGGCTATTTTGCATAAATATTACATTTTCTTTAATATTGAACCAATTAATCTCCGTTTTAAAGTTTTTTAGTGGATTTTTATTTATTACTTATAATCTAATTTTTACGGATCCAATTTTTAAGAATTTTCTCTTAAAATTAATAAAATAATAATTGATTTAAAAAAAAAAACATTAAAAGCTATAAATTTCAATGAAAGTATTATAATAATTAAAATGTATTTAAAATCAATTTATTTTCAATTGATTTGATAAATAAATCAATTAGGTAATTATTATTCTTTGTAAAAAACATGTGTTTGGATGTGAAGGTGCCGGGAAATTTACTAAAATGACTAAATAAAATAACTTTTCATCTATCTTTATCAATTAATTCTTTATTTTAACAACTTTTTGTAATTTCTATGCAACACTCGTAGTTTGATTCTTTTAAACTTTGTATTGAATATATTTAATTCAAAAGCATTCTTTTTGATGTGAAGGCGCCGGTATTTTAAATAATAATTTTTCATGTAAAAACTTCAAAGAAAAAATATTTTAAAATTACAAATCAGTGTTGATAGACCTTAAAAATTGCTTTTTAGAATACTACACAGGTATTCCAATGTTAAAGCTACCCTTTCTATTGAAAATAAAGTCTCTCTCTCGTATTTTGGTATATCCTAATTGTAAGTGGTACAACGTAATTGCGTTTCGAACTAATTGATCGAATTTAATTAGCGGAACCTCCGAGGTGGTCAAGTTGGTCCGAGTGGTCAGACTGCAGTCCGAATTGCACCAAGAGTCGTCGCAGACACTGCCTGAATAGGAAATGCGTCGGAAAGGATCTGCAGACAGCTCTCTGTTCATCAGAAATATGTCAGTCTACTCAAGTGGACAGCATTCGAGAAGGTCAGCATTTATTTTCTTCTTTCATTTTTTTATTTCTACAGAAATTTTCAATTTTCATTTCTCTTTACATTTTTAATGTTTTATTTTAATTTTTTAAATGTTTAAAATATTAAAAAATTTAATGCCAAGTGCTGATAGTTTAAAATTTGCAAAGGTTTTTTTGAAAGCTTTAAAAGTAAGTATTTATTGAAACAGAAACAATATCGCTTTGATTGATTTATATTGGCAAGACCATGAGGCACACCATAAAGGGTTTCCGCGTTGGAAAATTTGTTGCTGCGTCACTAATACAAATGATTTTACATAACTAAGCGTTGGAAATTACGGAAGCCATTATAGTGAAATCAATACCGAGAGGCATATAATACTAAATAGAATCGGCGAGGCTTATATTTGGGGAAACGGCAGCGGTGCTCTCGCACAGCATAGCATTCTGGCTGCTGTTCGGCCTGCTGGAACTATGTGGCGCGTGAAACGGTTATATAACGCCTATGATGCCTCCTGACCAGTGCTGCTGGTCAGACCGCATACTGCTGCTGGACATAACTCGGGATTATCGTCGACATTTGGCAGCCGGTTATGACGCCTAGAAATGTTAATATTGACTGTCATCGCTTCGGGGGTAATCCCAAAGACTAATACCGAATGCCCCCGCTAATATTGCTCGGCGGAATTAATATCCATTGCATATCCTGTATATATTATATTTGCGTGCGAGGCGAGTGTTGTGTATTGGCAATATATCGTGTTGGGGGGTGGCTTTGGCTTTTTATTTTTTCCGTTTTTATTTTGTTTCTTGTTTAAACGCTATAGCGTATATAGCGCATCGCACCCCTGATGCGAATATTGTCCCTCGGGCCATTTGACGCGCTTATAAATATAAAACCGCGGAAATTACTGCGCGCCCGAGGCAACAGAGGCAATGGAAATCTGTTGAATCTGTTGTCCCGGCTATTTACGTCACGTAAATGATTTTTCAGTTTGATTTTATTAATGTTTTTAGCTTTTTCTTTTTATTTTGTCAAGACTTTAATTCATTTTTCTTATTGATGGTTGTTTTTTGAAGTTATTTTATTGGATTAAAGGTAATTTTAAGTGTTTTAATTTTATTGAATTTTATTGATTGTTAATGTATTAAGAATTTTTTTAAAAATTAGTTTTTTTATAAATTATTAATTTGTAGATTTAAAATTAATTTAGTTTTTTTTTTTTTTACTTTTATTTTATTTTCAATGGTTTAATTTCAATTATTTTCGAAAGAATTTTGCTTGTAGTATATACTTTAATTATTTTTATAGCTTTAAATTTTTTTTTGCTAATTTATTGTTTTTTAGTTTTTATTTTAAATTTAATTTTCTTTTTTATTAATTTATTGCCTTTTTTAGTTTATTTTTATAGCTTTAAATTAAAATTTCTTTCTTGCTAATTTATTGCCATTTTATTTTATTTTTAAAGCTTTAAATTTAATTTTCTTTTTTGGTAAAATACTTTTTTATTATTATTTAAAAAGCTTTAAATTTAATTTTGTTTCCTGGTAATGAATTGTTTTTTTTTTTACCTTTAAATTGATTTATTTTTTAATTAACATTTTCTTTGGAAAAACAAAAGCCAATAATTTTTCACAAATTATAAAAAATAAATCTTCGCCTTTGAATTTTAAGGCTGCATTGATAAATAAATAAATGAAAATAAAAACATGCTTATAAACTCTCTGGCAAATGCCTCGAGTCGTTATTAAAAAGGTAGAAAAATGCCAAAACAAGTTTAAATTTCATGTAAATTGCCTTTGCTGCTTATCCCCTTCTGAAGAGAGCGAAATCTTCTTAAATTTATTGTTTACAGCTAGGTGAGCCTCAGTGCCGGGCTTAAATTAGAGTCGGTAGTATTAACAAAAAAAAAAAAAAAAACACACACACACACACAAAGTAAAAAAAAATAAAATGAAATAAAAAATAAATTACATGCGATATAAAATGGAAACGCAACTGTGGAAAGAATTAAAAGAAAGAAATACAATGAAGCCCTCGACAGTAGAGTTTAAGCCACCATCATAAATAATCACAAGACACAGAGTGTGCTTCCGCTGTCTGGCACCACTTCCTCTATACTCGCTTCACTTCCAGTTTTGTACGCTTTTAGCCCTCCTGGATCCCTGAATCCGTTCCGCACTAACAATCGCACCGGTTTTCGCCAGTTTTTCCATTTGCGTAATAACGAAAAATTTAATTATACTTTTTACAAATTTTATTTAATTTCATATAGTGGTAAAATACCAAAAAAAAAAGTATTAAAAATGAAAAACTGTAAATTTTGTAGGAAAATTAAAAAATTCAATTACAATGTCCTGCGGATCGAAATAATACCCGCAGTAAAGTTTTCTAGTAAATAAACACTTCTGATAATAATAATAAAAAACTGTTCCTCTTCGTCTCTTCCTATACTATATCTCATGTGGGGGATGAAATTAAACAGTTTATCGCCAGCTCTGTACTATACTAAACTAAAGTGGATTACTATTGCGTCCTTCTTCTTTTTTGCGAATACAATTTTTCCACAGTGCGTTTTCACTTTTATAAATAAGATTTGTACTTATCAAGGGGTGGCTACAAGGGGCCTAAACTCCAACCAGAAAGCGGACAAGTTTTTTACCCCAAGCAGTGGTACAGAATGCCGGGAAATAGTGTGAAGCATGTCACTTGATTATTCTTCAAATTATACGCTAAATTGAAATTCGTGTGTAGTTACAAAAAGGGTCCTTGTGCGAGTCCTCTCAGACAGATCTTCAATTATAAATGCACCCTCTTAAATATTACGACGAGTCCTTGCTCATTCGCGCCGCCGCCGCCACTGCTCCACTATAAAGTTGGCGGCACGTTGCGCTCGACGCTTATAGCTATGCTTGGGAAAACAGGAAAACTTACCGCCGAGCGGAATTATTATTTGCTTTCAATGCAAAATGTTTTCCTGTTTGTTCACTTGTTCACCCCGTTATTGGACCGTGTCCAAACTCGTAAAAAATCATTCAATTCGAAGTGAATACTATGCAGTTTTTCTATTGTTTTTGTTTTTTGTCTTTTCTTTTTTGGTTTTGCTTTGAAAGTCAAGGCGTTTCATTCGTTATTTACAGTTTCCATTTGTTTTGTCATGCTGTATAATACTGTAAAACTGCAAGAAGCTGTATTTTTGCATCAGCTTTTTATATTTTTTTTTTTTTTTTTTTTACTTTAGCGAAAAGCTTTATGTTTGGAAAGCACAGTGAAAAGCAGTGAAAAGCGAAAATCTGTCGCTGTTATTGGACTGTCAAGTGTGTCACTTGTTGCAAAGTATTAAGCCGTTTTGCTTTGAGAATTGGGAATGAAGAATAGGGAAGGCTTTCTTGTGCTATAAGTATACGGAAAACAACGAAAATCGAAACGAAAGTTATTTAAATAAAATTTCTAATAATTCGTTTTTTGTTTTTTTTTTCAGTATTTTATTTCTATTTTTTCACGGATTAAAATATCAGCCATCAGTTCTTTTTTGAATTTATATTAGCTTCGTTTCCTTTTTGTTTCCTCTTTGGTTCCTCTGCTGTTTTCGTTTTCCACGAGCTTACAGTTCAGAAAATCAGCGGTAATTTTTCGAGCACGGCTGAATTTTCATTTTCGTAACGTTACAAATCTGCGCGGAGTGGCGCCCGGCATATTAAACAGAGATTCTAAGGACTTCTTTACAGGGTAGCTGCTTGTAAGTTATAATACACGTGGAAATAACGCTGTTGACTTCAGCTTCAACCCTGCAGCCTGTAGTCTGTAGCCTGTAGCCCTGTAATTTCGCCACGCAAAATGTCAAATCCAGGGCATGTTTCCTTCTTCAGCTTTAGCCTCTTGTAATATGTTTGCTTACCTTTTGTCATTTTCGGGCGCGCGCGATATTACGCATTTAAATTCGCGCCCCCGTACAAATATCATATCGTATAAGGGGGCCGGCGTGTCATTAGTGGCGCAAATCCTTCTCTTTAATACACTTTCACCCGGGCCGAAATTGCAATAAATCCCAGCGCAAAGCCTTGGAATTCCGCCGGTACAAAAGGACGCCGGATATTTCCGGTTTTCAAAAAGAGAAGAGGAGCAAACGAACGCAGAACGCAGAAAGAGAATATAGATGCCGGCGAGCGGAATTGTAATCGTATTCCGTCATAACTATTCACCCCGATGTCGCATATGGAAATTTCCTCTCTTCTCTTCTTCACTTCTTCTATTTTCTATTTTTTTTTTTCGCAACCTCTGCAAGAGCCGAGTCACAAGGGTGGCCTCTTTTATGATCGCATAAAGGGACGGGCGCGCGTTATTTAAATCTCTTCAGAGATACCGTCACATCCACGACGTGCAAATATAAAATCTGCATATTAAAAAACAATAATTTTCCGCAAATTGAAAGCGGCTCCTCACTGTATTATAAATTTTTTTAGTGCCCATTTAGCACCCCTTCAAAATAAAAGGAAATCTATAACTCTTTTTGATTTGGTTCTATTTTTATTTTAATTTTTAACCGGTTGAAAGGAAGAAATCAAGGAAAAAGAAAATCGTGGTTTAGTTATTATTATAGTTAAAGGAAAGCAATTAATATAGTCTTTAATAAATCAAGCAATGATTCAATCTTGATTTGCATGTTGCGCTTGCAGTGTGGACCATTTATCATCGACCGGCTATCCTTAATCACGTATTGTTATTGGTAAACCGTCGAAGCCGATGATGAATGGTTCATTTAAGGATTGCTTCTTGCTCCTGGACTTCTGGGCACATCGTTATTTACAAAAGTAAATTACTTCACTATTACGTTTCGTTATTTTTTTCATTTTTTGCTTTGCAAAATTATAAATTTGATTTTCTTTGCCGATTATGTATTTTCTTTAATTTATTTAAATGAAAATTAAAAATTAAAAACAATCAGACATTAATCTTTCGTAATTTATTTATTTTTCTTTATTTGAAGCATGAGAAATATATAAAAAAAAAAGAGGTCGAATCAATTTTTATTCATTCAAGTATTCAACCTAAATTGCTTTCCCGACTGCTCTGTATTTGTATCGTGAATTTGCGGTTTTGCATGCATCAGCCCAGTAGAGAGCTGTTCAGAGTGGAACTGCACCAAAAGCACGTCTGCTGATCATTCTTCTTCGTTGCGAATGGCTCTGCGGTATTAATAGCATAGCACCACAGTAGTAGTTCTTCTTCTTCTTGCATCAGAGAGAGGCACATATTTCATCGGCTTTTAATATTATTCCCGTTCGATGTGCACCCCGTTGAGTTTTCACATATTGACCTATCACCTCTGCAAGCTACCACCCTTCTTTATGGTCTTTCACTGCTTCTGCACTCTTCTGCACACTTACCATGTGTCTGTTTTCACTTCTTTTTTTATTTTTTACATTATATATATATATATATATATATATGTGGGTGAATATAGCTATATAGTATGTAAGGTGTACTACTCGTATAATAGAAAAAGGTCAATATTATCTTCATGCTGCTGCTGCTGTTCCGCTGTTCTTTGCGTCCTTTCGAAGGAGATTTCGAAGGTTCGGTCGGTGCGGTTCAGTTGGGTTGAGCACGACGCGCGCCTACTTCCCACGAACGCTTCGTGTCTCGCAGATAAATGATAATGTGATACAGTTGTTTCCGATTTTTCTATCACTGCTTTATAGGTGTATCGATAAAGGCCGTGTAATTTCGTGAAAGCGGTGAACTTGCGCTGCGAGTTCACTTTGTGTACACGTAAATCGCGCCGCGAAACAATGCAGAATCAATTAATGGCCAGAGCGCTTCTTTTCTTTTTTTACTTTTTAAATTTTTTTTTTTTTTTTTAATCCTTTCTTTTAAATCTTTTTTCTTTGATAATTTTTTTAATTGCCTAATAATTTATATTTAATATTTAAAAAATAAAATTTCAAAAAATAGATTTTTTTGTGATTATTTTAAATTAATCCTTTGATTGCTCCATTATACAACTGCTTTAATAAATTGAAAAAATGAGCTTTTAGATTTCCATTTAAAATCGCCAGACCATTTACGAATCGTATAACAAGTATACACATACAGCGTAATCACTTCATAAAGTTCGTGTCTTCATAATGTGCAGCGGTCTAATTTAGCGGCCGCCGAGGTCCGTCGAGGCAAGCACGTCAGTTTATCCCGTGGTAGGTTTTGTTACCTAGCGGATTTTAATTTGCTTCCTGGACCCTCGCTTATTTTAATTATGAAGGGGATTTTCCTTCCAGCCGCAGATGCTTTCATTCCTTCAAACTATACAAACCGATGTATAGTCTGCTGCTCGCCCAGTGATATGCATTCAGGACTTAATTTGGTCTTTTAGCTTTTCGTATTTATTTAATTTACTTTAACGCACCGCTTTTACAATTTAATTTTTCGGGGGGAAAAATCTATTTTGAAATTATTCATTTCTTTACTGTAAAATTAAATTTTTAACTTGTTTTTTAAAAATGTTTAATCGATAAAAATATTTTATTTTACTTAATTGGCTCTGAGCTATTTTTTAAATATCATATTTCGATTACAAAAAAATTAAAAATTGCCTTTATATAATTATTATGGTGGTCCCCAACATGAAAACCCCTATAGAAGGGCACAAAGCAGGGGGTTTTGCGGCAGTCAATAGGGGTGATTATGTTTATTGATTGCGTTTGAAGAGTCGCAGTGAGTTATCAATTAAGTTGCGTCGCATCTACAATTTAAAAATCCATATAAGGGACATGTAGATGTAGGCACTTTTTCCAATAGTAGTAAGCGCCCTCCATCAGAGGGATAGTTGTTACAATTGCGTGATAATAGTGGTGGTGCAACAACTTGATTAGAGAGAACTTCTAAATATATCATTTAATCGGCTCAGAAGCACCCCTGAGGATCGGACCCAATTTGCTACAAAGCTTCATTGCTTCCACTACACACTCTACCACAGTATCAATTAGCTGTGGGTTCCATTTTTTATTATTTCATTTTCAATTCATATCTCGCCAGCTAGCTGATAATTCAATGATAATTCAAATGGCAAGTATGTGGGGGATGAACATGTGCGCGAGATTTATATAATGGAAACCCTTACCGGTAATAATGGAGGCCAACACCGTCATGTATCACGTCGACCCTTTAAACGTCTACAACACTCAAAGCACTCGCTCGAAGGGATTTCCAAGCCTGGGGGGCGGTGGAAAAATGCGCGACCAACACGCCTTGCCGGTCCGCAAAGCGATAACACTGTGGCCCGTTGAAATATTTCACCTTCGGTGCAATTGCGGCCGCCGAGTGAATTGAATACTTGGAAAAAAAGGTGCGAACCTATAAAAACCCGCATAAAATAACACAACGAGGAAATACATTACATTACTACTATAGCTAAACAGCTGAACATAAACAAGAAATCGGAGATTTCTTAAGTGAGTGCTTGGACTTGCTCCAAAAAAATAAAAAACAGAAATTATTCGGTTTTCCATTAAATAATGTAATATTAACGTTGTTCGGCAGTAAAACTAAGTAAAACTAAGCCAAAACCAGAAATTAATTATGTAAATGCGCTGCTCGTTACAACGAATTAGTTTCTGAAGAATATACATAAGGAGCAGGAGCAATAAGGACAAATGCTTCCAAAGTTCTCCTCTGTAATCCTTTAATTAGATACAGGAACGAATAGAACAATAAAAAGGGCCCTTTTGTGGCGACGACTACACTTCTCTGGTCCGTCCCTTTCATTCACTCTCTGAGGTGTAGTCTAATTAAAAGCCAGCGCCCTAATTTACCACCAATTTTCGCAGAATGCCTTCTTCGTTTCCCACATTGAAAGACTCTGTTAATGATATCCTTGCACGATTGCACGAAGGATCGTCGAATTGATGACGGCTGTCGCCCCCGCAACTGCAACGCAACTATTATAAACGAAGAGAAGAGAGAGCTCTTGGTTTTTACAGGAAGTGACGTCGTTGTAATTACCATGAGAGGAATAAGTCGAGCACGTGCCACTTGAAAGCTTCCTTTGTTTCACAAATATACATTCAAATGAGCCCGGAGGGCACGACACCAATTCCTTTCTTAAATTGCTGTTGTTTTGTTAATTCTAACGGCTAAACGGCTTTAATTACTAACTTTTTTTTTTTTTAAATTTATTTATTTTATTTTAAATTTATTTTTAAATTTGCTTATAAATAAATTTATAAATTTCATTTTTAATAAATTTCCAAATTTCATTTTAATTAATTTCGTAATTTTTATTAAAAAAGAAAAAAAAAAAGAAAATTCCTATTTAAAATTAAATTTACAAATTGCTTTATAACTAAATCTATAAATTTTAATTACAAAAAATTGATTCTTTAAGATTTTTAAAGATTTCCTAAGCTATAAATAAGACAGTTCTTTAGAAATAAAAGCAGTGCAATATAATTTGCCAGCAGAAGAAAATTTATTTGTCCACTTTATCCGTTGTCCCGTCCTTCTGCAACTGGACGTATCAAAGCGGCGCAAAAGCGCGATGAAAAAACAAGATGAATTGGGTTTCGTCCGCAAGAAGTGCACGCACAGTGGAAGCAGAAAAAAAAAAGAAGAGAAAGAAGTGTATTAGCATTATAAGCCGTGTACACGGGAATAACACGTTCGCAATTTGTCTACTTCGACGGGCGCTATCTCGGATAAATAACCGTGTAATCTGTCCACACGTGTCACTGGTAAATAGATAAATGGCTACTTGTCTTTTTAAATAAATAAACAACAAAATGAGAAAAAAAGAATACGAAGAAAACTATTGGCAACATCAATTTTCCGGTTTGAAGAATACTATAAACATGGCCCAAACATATCGTACATTTGAATAGATGCTTGTACGTGAAACGTTTCGTTTCCTTGCGGGAAATTCAAAGCACGTACTGAGTGTTCCAGTGATGGTGGAAAAAAGCAGAAAAGCAAAAAAGCGCCACAGTTGATGCTTACAAATTTATCGCCAAATTGCCCCCATATCGCAGGACCCCGCTTCTAAATATTGCAAACTTGATCTCGTAAATCATCCAATTTTTTCCACCCATAATCATTTTTTTAATTTTTTTATAATTTTTTTATTTTTCAACAGTATCCAGAGAATTATTAATGATACATTAATGCTTTTTTTAATTACAATTTTTTGCATAAAAAAATAAATATAAAAAACATAAGCAACATAATTGAAAGAAATATTAATGAAGCTTTTTGTTCCTTTTTTTCTGTTTTCTTTTTAAGCTGCTTCTATTGTTATACAAAAATCCTTTGTACGTGCTGGAAGACAATTGGGATATTGGTGCGGCGCGGTCCCTGGAATCAATAACGCTTTTAAGCATACGGTACCGAAACTTTGATGATCGAGCCGAGGAATAATTGCCTCCGCATGCTTGCTGCCTTCGAACAATTGCCACAGTAGTGTTTTGTGCAGAAATTAAAGCGACGTTTCGTTAAACCGAGAGCGAATGCTCTACTTACATTTATGCTACAATTTAATGTGAATATTTGCCTCTTGCATAAATCCGACCGGAATCACTTAAACATCTGGCAGAAATCTCTTCTTTAATCGCCTCTTTACTCCGATGGATGGCGAATGGGGAACTTTGCTCAATCCCAGAAGCTGTTCTTCGTTCCTCTGTAGCCAGAGACTAATGCGATCGATCTTATATATGTATTGTGTAGGATCTGCTGCATTATCTTTTCTATGGCGTAGGACCCTTATATTTTCATTACGTGCCTTCGGGATCATCCCAAGGGCCGTTCAATAATATTACTGTAGACATACACTGTATATGCGTCACGTTTTGCCCGTTTTCGGGCCTTCTTCATAGATTTCGAATTACACTTGGCGGTGTATCGATAAGACGTTAGTTTTTATTTATTTGCGGTTATTGCTTTTTTTTTTTCTAAGCATTTTTTTTTTGGGAGGTTGGGATTTTCATTTGCTTTTTGGATTTTTTGTTAAAGTTTTTAAATTTACATTGGTAGTTTTTAATTAATTATTTTATTTTATTTAAAAGAAAATTGAAGTTTTTAAATTAATAATTTTAATTGTCCTATTTTTTCCTTATAATTAAAAATAATAATTTTTTTTTAGTATTTTTAAGAAGAAAGAGTTATTTTTTTTTTATATTTAAATTACATAGTCATTTTTAATTTTAATTTTTAATTAAAATCTAATGAACTTATTTAATTTACTATGAAGAAAAAATTTGATTTTAAAGTATTAAATTTAATTGTCCTGATTTTTGCCTTGCTTTTCTTTTCTGAAATTCCTGATTTTTTTTTAAGAAAAATTAAGTTTAATTATAATTACTTTTAAATTAAAGTTACATAGTATTTTTTTAATTAAAAATTAATTAACTTATTTAATTTGATTCGAAGAAAAGATTTTAATTTATAAATTTAATTGTCTTTTCCTTCCTTTAATTGTTTTTCTAAAAAAGGAAAATTCTCTTTTAGTATTTTTAAGAAGAATGACTTTTTTTTCTTCAAAAACAGAACCAAAACTTGCAGTTGCTTTGCAAAATATTCGAAGTAAACTTGTCGTTAGCATTGAGCGTTGATCAATTGAGCTTTAACAGTTGTCTCAAGTGCAATGCACTTCGCAAGAATTTCCATCGTGTAACATAAATGCAGTTAATCTATTTAGCGAGTAATTCCATAAGAAAGTATTAGTATAAACATTATCTTGTTACTTTACTTTAATATCATTAGGGAATTTACTACCTAAGAAGAAGTAAAAGAAGAAGTGACTTTAATCCTCTATATGTACAGATACTGATGTCATTTGTTAGCTATTTTATACTGTATTTTATTCAGTACGTGTAGCGATCCAGAGAAAACAGGAAGAAGCATCTGGAAATAGTTTTCCCGCAATTTCGGTTTTTTTTCATTTAAAGGGATGCGACACATGTGATGCACGCACGCACGGAAAAACCGTTCAAACGAATTGAAATTGTACGCATCGCTTGATTTTTATTTTTATTATTATTTATTTTTTATTTTATTTGTGTTTTACTGAGATGATATTAGCGGTTGAAATTATAACAATCTGTCGGAACATTTGAAAACAAAAAGCCACTTTCAATATTGTCGTCAATTCATTTCAGTGTCTCTTTAATCTTTAATCCATTTAGCAATTCATTTGAAATTTTCCTGCAAGTGTCGCTTGTTTTTTGCTCTTTCGCTTGCTCTTCTCGCGTGTGCTCCCCGACGCGATATATTTGATAAAACACGGTTTGAAAGGTTTGAATCGAATTAAAAGTGAATGGAATTAATCTTAATTTCACTTGGAAATCTAATAAAAGCGTGTAATTCTAATTTCGTCTGCCACTCCGTGAAATTCCCAAGAAGATCCGCTAATTGGCTCCAGCTTGAGCCTCTCTTCTTCTTCGTCTCCCATAGAGCAACAGCAGGAGCAGGAGCAGAAGACTGCTTCTTCCCTTTTGTACGGTTTAACTAACTAGTCTGCTGCTGCTGCTGCTACTCTCTATATGTATCCTGTTTCTATCCCATGTAGTAGCAGTCGCTTTTCTGGACCGATATAAATACGGGGCCTTCAAGGAAATGCAGGAAATGGGGGAAAATAAATGACGGATATCTGCACAGTGGTATGTAGCACTTTCTCAACTGAGAAAGAGAGGCGGCAGCACAAAAGGAATTGCACTAATCGCAATTTCTCTCTCCCTCTCTGTGTCTCTCGATCTTTCTTTGCGCCTTTGGCATTAGTCAGTAGTCAGTAAAGTGGTAAGAAAGTCGCTTGTCCTCTCCCTAAGAGAGAGCTTGATGGACGGAGGACCCATTGATTTTTGACGACTTCGTCCCCAACGGGGGATCCACTAATTGATCTCTCTTTCCTTTTAACTACGGCGTGCTTTTGACATACCGTCAACGAATTGTTTTATTTTCCTCTAACTGCCCGTATAACTGTCGTAGTTCTTCATTTCTTTTCCTTTTTGTTTTTTCATTAAAATAAAGATGTTTTTTTTTTCTTTATTTGAATTTTTTTTAAGTTTTTGTTTGTTATTTTTGGTGAGAAACTTTATTGTATTTATAATTCCTTTATAAAAATTGTTTATTTAGCAAAAACCTATCTTAAAAAAATATTTTTTTAATTTTTTTGATTTTAAAGTTCAAAATTAAAGTATTAAACTATTTTTCTATTATTTCTAAACTTTTCAAGTATACAATTAAGGTATTAAATTATTTTTTTATTATTTTTACCTTTTTAAAGTATAGATCAGAGCCTTTGGCCTTACAAAGGGGGTTTAAAAGCTTTACTTTACTAATTTATTTATAAAGAAAGAAATAATTAACCGATTGTAACATTTTTTTCTCCAAATTATTGATAAGCTAATTTCCCTTAAGTATTTTAATAAAACTTTTCTTTTTTTTTTTTGTACATTGTGTTTAAATTTTTAAATTTCATTTAATAAATAAATTCATTTAATTTATTGTTATTAAATTAAAAAAAAAAATCATTTATTTAATTAATACTATCAGCAGGTTAAATTGTCTCTTAAATTTCACTAGAATTGTTAAAATATCTTAATTATTTTAAAAGTTATTAATTATTTTTAGTGGGGGCGCGTAAGTAACTGATAATCTCGCAAAGTTTCGTTACCCCGTGAGTCGTAACGTTAACATTCGGGATTACCGGTCTCGCTCATCACAGCGCAACGCCCTCAACGTGACTCAAACATCGACAGCGCAACGTTAGCGTCCGGCGCGATCAGACTCTATGCATAGCGCGTCGTGACCTAGTGCTGACGGACGTAACGTTAGCACGTAACGTACTTGTTACTTCTTTATAAGTTCTAAATTATTAGGCCGATCTTAATATTTTTTTCACTTAATTATTGCTAAATAAATTGTCTTTCACAATTTTCAATAAATTTTTAATTTCAATAATTTTCTGATTTTATACAAAGTGTTTTATTTTTCAAATTAACTTATTTTTCGTCATTTCTCTCGAAAATCTAAAATTTCCCATTACTAAATTCAAAATGATTATTATCCCTAAAAGCGCATCAGAATGTAAACGGCAACAAATCAATCAAAATTTCTACTATACGATATTTTGACGTTGCACAAAGAACCCCTCCATTCTGTCGGCTACATTAATGACAATCAGTATAAAGGGCACCCTCGAAATAATTCACGGCTGCACTTTATACTTCAATATCGTTATTACTCTGCATACATAGCAAACAAGAGCGCCCTTTGCTTGTACATATTTTTTTTTTATTATTATTTCATTTTACGTACTTTTGAAAAATGTGATTTATTTGATTTTGCTCGTCGTTATCCAACATGCGGGATTGTGAAATGTTTAAAATGTTTGCACATGTGCGAGGGTGCGATTTTGTGTTTGATAGTGAGGGGTCTTGTGACGGCGCCGGACAGGACGGAATTTCCAGTTGAAATTCCCGACATTCCCGGCGACCCCGCTAATTGCCGCTCGATTCCTGCACACCCCCTTAATGACGACGACAGGCAGAGCAGCCCCCCGACACGCACGCAGCACCACATGTGCTCGCTCTACTCGAATATCTTGATGCGTATCAGATTTTGTGCGACTCTCGTCAAATTTATTAGTTTTGCGTGCGTACTACGTAATCTCTGCTGTGTGGCAGTGCCTGAGCTATGCTTTGGTAGAGACGCGCGCCAATTACGGTCTTGTAAACAACCCGATCGTGGCAATTAGAACCCTATTTTCATTAAGGCTTTATGCCCACGGTGTGCAACTGCGAAAATAAAGCTTCGTATTAATAATATTTAGTGGTTTTTTTGGGGAATTTATTGCTTTATTGCAAGTTTCTTGTTGTCTTTAGAGAGTGGAAAATCATTTCCTTGCCTTTTATGGAAAAAAATAACTTTTTTTTATTTAAATTTTTGGTTGCTTTTTAAAAAATGCTGTGGGTTTTATAATATAAGCAGGAAAAATAATTTCTGTTGTTCTTTAATTTTTAAAAATGTTTTTTGACTTCCATTGAAAGACCAAAAATTTCTAGTATTAAAAACTTTGTTTTAATCATCGAAAAACTATTAAAAAATCTATAAAATTATACAAAAAGTGTTAATTTTCTTACCTTAATTTAAAACACTGTAAATTTTGAAAATTTAAAATATGAAATTTGCTTGGAAATTAATTTTTCTTGTTGCTAAAAAAATGTTTAAAGTTTTTAGACTATCTTTGTAAGTCAAAAAACTGCGACTTATAATTTAAAAAGTTCTAATCATTCATGAACTATAAAAAAATTGTAAAAATAATTAAAAATAATAATTTTAATATTTTAATTTAAAACTGTTAATTCAGAAAATTAAAAAAAAAAAAAAATTTTAAGGTAGGTTTTTGTAAAAAACAACCCTCTAGATGTTAATTTAATTGCAATTTGGGAATTTTCATATAAAAAACAATTCTTTTAAAGCAATACAATAAAGTTCCTCACCAAAATTAACAGCAAAAATTAAAAAGCAAGTAAATTTACAGCAAGGTGTAATTATAATTCAGCCGCCATAAGTAATTTGCTAGATCAAACGAACAGTTTGAGCGGCAGTCAAATTGGGGGTGGTAGTTTGGAAACTAAACGCGGCGGCTTTACAGCAGTACCTACTTAAATGAAAACGGTTTTCAATCATTTTGTATATTATACACATGCATAAGCACAGCACAGCACATAGCACGTAGATCGACAAGAGAGAGCAACATGTAACGCGCCTAATTGAGTGATAATTGGTAAAAGTAATGTGGGCGTCGAACGAGTGGCGCACAATATAACGTTAATTAAAGGCAATCAACAGTTTGCAGCCGGTGAATCATATTATAAAATAGAAACGAAAGTGACAACGTACGTTGAATTATTTACTACATCATCCAATAGCTGTACAGAGAGGCTAATCAACGAATCCGCCATTATAAATTTGCTGTTTACTGTTGTTTGCTGCCGCTGCTGCTACTTCATTGAAAAGTTTTCAAGTTGCTCTCCTCTCTCAGCAAGAATTGCTGCTGTGGAAACAAATTGTGAGTTCATTGTTAAATGTTACGAGCGCAGTCTAGTAGCATTTAAGTCCGGTATTATTCGCGTTTTATATGACAGCGCAATTTACGATTTCCCATTTAATAAATATAATGTACACATAAATTTATGCAAGAGCCGTTTCCATTTATAGAATTCAACTCTAAAATATTCTAAATGCACGAACATTATTATTGGAACTTCTAAAAAAAGTCTTCTTTGGAATATATTTAAGTTTTTATTGCTTGGTGTTCATTGCAAAAATTAATTGGAAATTTTATTGCTTATTTTCCATTTTAATATTTTGTTAAATCATTAATATATTTTATTCGCGTCTATTTATTATTTATTTATTATTAAAAAAAGTAAAAATTTAATATTTTTGTATTAATTTAATAGCTTATTTAATTAACTTTAAAATGACACTAAAATCATTAATTTATCTTATTTAGTTATAAAGTTATTAATTATTTTCTTGTAATATAACTAAAAACTGCTTGATCGCAAAAAGTACGAATACTTTATTAATTTATTTAAAAAAATTAAATAATTGACCGATTGGAATAATTTTTCTTCAAATTATTGCTAAGCTAATTTCCTTTAAGTATTTTAATAAAACTTTTAATTTAAATTATTTTTTTATTTTGCACAGAATGTTTAAATTTTTAAATTGCATTTATTAAGTAAATACATTTAATTTATTATTATTAATTTAAAATTATTTAATATTATTTAATCAATACTATCAGCAGGTTAAATTGTCTCTTAAATTTCACTAGAATTGTTAAAATATCTCAATTATTTTAAAAGTTATTAATTATTTTTAGTGCGCGTAAGTAACTGATAATCCCGTAAAGTTTCGTTACCCCGTGAGTCATAACGTTAACATCCGGGGTTACCGGTCTCGCTCATCACAGCTCAACGCCCTCAACGTGACTCAAACATCGACAGCGCAACGTTAGCGTCTGACGCGACCAGACTATATGCAGAGGGCGTCGTGACCTAGTGCTGACGAGCGTAACGTTAGCACGTAACGTACTTGTTATTTCTTTATATATTCTAAATTATTAGGCCGTCTCAATAATTTTTTCACTTAATTATTGCTAAATAAATTGTCTTTCATTATTTTAAACAAATTTTTAATTTCAACAATTTTTTGATTTTATACAAAGTGTTTTATTTTACAAGTTAATTTATTTGTTATTTAAAAAACCAAAAATAAAATAACTGTAAATTATATAAATAGCAGATTAAATTATCATAGAAATAACACTAAAATTACATCTCTAAATTAATTATTTCACTAGTTATTAATTATTTTCTATTCATTATATAAATTTCTGATTTTTTTATTAAGGGTTGATTTTTCTATCAAGCAATATTTCCGCAGACCGTGTAATTTTTCCCATATTGTATCCTGGTATCGATTTGCATCCATTGAGAGTTCTTTTGTGGCTGCATCCAAAGAACATCGAATGATATTGAAAGAGCAAAAGATACGGCTGCAATTCCTGCCATTATAAGCAGCCATGCAGGAAAAGATGAAAGTTACCCTCTGCTGCTATCACTGCTGCAATTTTCAACAAACCTTCTTACATGCCCAACGTACATCTGTGTGTACATATGTGTGTGTGTGTGTATGTGTAGTATTCGGTATCCATCCATCGTATCCATTAAGGGCGCGTTTCTGCGGCTGACTCCTTTGAATGGACCGCTGCCGCAGATAGGAATCTGCAATCTTTTATACAAAACGCCCCGAATATTTCGACTGCTTTCGAAGCGCATCTATCACCAGCAGACTCTGCACAATTCGAGTCACCTGGATGGAGATTTATGAAGCACCAAACCACTATGCATTGCAAATTCGCGCCACTTTTTTTTCCCTTATTACATTTCATTTCTTCCATTGGTGTCGGCGATCGATCGATTTGCTATGCTGGTGTTTCGTTATCCAATTTGTTCATCGGTCTCGTTTGCATTTTATTTCCTCTAGAGCTGTGTGCACGTAGATTGATATTTGCAGATTGCATTGTGGCCCGAAACTCATTTGTTACTACACATGTATTTTTGTTTTTATTGTTTGTTTGTTTTTTTTTTTAGTTGAAAAACAAAAAGCAGAAAAAAGTTAAATGTTCTATAGGTGGCCCACACGAAACATTACGCAAATATTTTGGTTGTTGACATGCACAATTTAACAGTTTTTCGTGGGGCAAATTTAGGAAATTTAGAAAATGTAGGCCGCCGCCAAAGTATATACTATACAGGGTATTTTTTTGCATCCTAGGGCATTTGTTATGGGGAAACCATAAAAGATATCAGTTTGATTTTTTCACCATTTCCAGTTTGGACCAAATTCTAGGTCCCCTAAAATAGTCCCCACTTCCA
>JASKGO010008157.1:0-53829 GCA_030556065.1 Holobus sp. GC000080 | reverse complement strand
GGCCGGCAAGATATGGGTAGTGGTGTTTGGGTAGGCATCCCCATCACCATGGCAGAAGGACCTTCGGGTCGATAGCCTCCCTGTGCTCAAGCACAGAAAAATACAAGTACTACTACTACTTATATTTATACTGGATACGGCGCGGTGCTCTATGCTTGTTATCTGTTAAATTATGGGTCTTTTTTTAAAGGCTCAATGTAATTTTTGTTATTCAATCAAATTTCAGTGTTTTGAATTTATAGTTTTTTTTTTAATGGATTTTGCTTAATTATTAGAAGTAAGTAATTAAAATGTGAAATTAAAAACTTACATTAGAAGGCGTCGTTTCGATCCATCTGTAATAAATAAAATAAATTGTTATTATAACATTTCTTTTGACAAACAAACAAAAAATAAAAAAAATAACAATCATTTTAGAAACAAATAAGGAGTTTTAAGACATCAATCACAGACAGATAAAAAAGTATTAATTTAAGGATTGAAATATAGGAAAAACAAAGAAATAATTAAAAATGATTAAAAAAAGAAAGATTTTATGAACAAAAAAAAATTTAAGGCTTTAATGGATGACAGATTAAAAAGTGTTATTTTAAAGACAGAAATTTTACAAAAAATAATTATAAAAATTGATTTTTTGATCAAAATAAGGAGGTTTTCGACATCAATCAAAGAAAGATTAAAAAGAATTAAGGTAATAATCATATTAACTATTAAAAACAATTACAAAATATAAAAATTTAAAAATCAAACAAATAAACTAAAATAAAAGTAGATTTCAAATAAAGAAAAAGATTATTTTTTAGGCTTTAATGTAAGACCGATTAAAAAGTATTAATTTAAAATTTGAAAATAGGATAAACAATCAAATAAACACAACAAAATAACAAAAAAAAAAACAGATTTTACAAACAAATAGGAGATTTTTAAGGCTTTAATCGAAGACAGAATAAAAAGAGTTATTTTAAAGACTAAAATTATTCAAGAAACTATTCATATAAACAGATTTTATAAACAAAAAAGGACTTTAATAAAAGGTAAATTATAAAAAAGTACTTTAAAGATTTAAATATATTTATTATTATTTAATTTATCTCAAAATTAAAAACAAAAAGACAAATCAATTTGATTTTATAAACCAAAAAGAAGATTCCAAATAAAGTTTAAATTATAGGGGTAAATTTTAAGGATAGAAATTCCGGATTAACATATTTATTGAAAGGAAATTCAGCGATATCTGTTTAGAAGGAAGGCGTCATTCTGGAGGTTGTCTATTGGAAGGACCCTAGCTATTCAGTCGATTGTCAATAGTTCAGTGGTGAGATGCACATTCTCCGTGGAAATTCTAAGGATTCCAATGGACTACACTCGCACTACTTCATCCATTTATAGTAGCCTGCCACCTATAGAATCCACTAAACTGCAATCACCTCTTTACGCGAACGGAAAATAGAATAAACAGACCCTCTTCCATCGAATGTCTATCTCTTTAAGTACCACTGCACACAAAACTTGTTTCTTTGTACCATTGTATCAACTACAACTACTACGACATCACATAAGAAGGTTTTTAGAAAGCGATATACACTGCAGAATACTCAACGTCATTCTTTTCATTCCGTTTTCCATTTACAAAAAAAAAGTAACTTTTTCGATGAAAAAAAAAATATATATATATTAAGAAGAAAACATAAAAGACGAATTTTTCTTTTAAAAACATATTTTTATCGCAAAAAAAAAGAAATGAGAAACATAGAAAGTAAGAAATATATCGCAAAGATAAATCCCGTAATTATAAGGACACAGTAAGTTCGGCAGTAAGTTTTCGGTAATTTCGCAGCGGCGGCGGCCGACGCCGGCAAAAACTCCCTCTGACAATATTTTTATTCGGTCAAAGTTAGCCGTTCCGGCAAAGTTATTTCTCATAAGGCTTACAAGTTTGCCCGGTCGGCTTTGGTGCAAGTAAAGTAAGCCGAAAGCCGCCTCTTTTGCTGGCTGCGGAACGAGTGGCGATGGAGAAGAAAACACGAGAAAACGAGATGAAGATGAAGGAGGGTGCGGACGACGAGCGTATATAGTCAGATAAATAATAATGACAATTTTCTATTAATCGATTCGTTTCTATTTACTGCGCAAAAGTTGCACGAACTTAATGGATAATATTTCGTAATTAAGCATGGTTCTTGCCTGTATACTGCCCGACCGTCATTCCATTAGAGCCGTCGACAAAGCACGTGGGGGCGGCTTTCGCCCTCCAAAACGAAGACGCCGACAGCGGTAAAAAATTAGGGGATGCTAGCGAATAATAATAATAATAATCACCGTTATAATGAGTCGGAAAATGACTCGACAATAATGAGATGTGCAAAAAGTCATTACATCATTAACGAGAATGCTTCTTTTGTACTTTACTCTAATTATTTTTTCTTTCGTGAAGAATTATTTGTTTCAAGTTTATAATCGAATTTTTTGTTTAGAAAAATTATATTTTAATTATTAATTTCTTTCATTTTGTCTTCTTTTTTTTTAATTTTGGGGAAAATTTTGATAATATTTTTAATTGAAATAAAACATCAAAACTTAAAAGTTTCTCAAAAATTTTCAGATAGAACTTCAGATTAGCGATAAACAAAATTTTAGTTGAGCATTTTGTACCGATAATATAAAATTTATTAACAGGAAAAAACGGAATTGAGTTGTTTTTCAAAATTCAGGTAATTCAGTAGTACATTTACCAAACCATTTTATTAATTCAATAGAACGAAAACAAAATATGAAGCGCGGTACGTATTGCAAACAGGGTAGAATTCAGACGCGCGGCAATAAAACCGAACGATATTATTATTGCAACGACGCCCCCGC
Source organism: Holobus sp. GC000080 (assembly GCA_030556065.1). Classification (NCBI taxonomy): domain Eukaryota; kingdom Metazoa; phylum Arthropoda; class Insecta; order Coleoptera; family Staphylinidae; genus Holobus; species Holobus sp. GC000080. The sequence continues at coordinate 50,970 of JASKGO010008157.1, read as the reverse complement.
AACAGCAACAACAACAGCAATACCAGCAGCAGTAGCAGCAGCCGAATGAAAATCAGAGCAGTTAATTTGGGAAATTTTTGCAGCAACAGTTTCGCAGGCATATCGGTATCGGGGACGACGTAACGCGCATTCTTTGCCGGCCGCCCTTCTTTCGCAACTTCCCATTCCGTCGGAATTTATATTAACCTGTTGAGAATGCTCGCTTTCGGTACCTCGGCAAACAATATGAAAACATATAAATACAAATTTCAGGGGGTGTTGTTCGGAAAGCGAATTAGTCAGACCATATTGTCCACTTAGGGAACTTTTTTCCTATATTTTCCCATTTCGCTTTCGTTGTTTCACTATATATATATTTTTTTTAGTTTGTTTTTCTTCTCGCTGCTGTCGGGGGCAGGCTGGATGTCTGGCCCGGCAATTGTTGCGATGGTCCAGCCAGCCTCTCGGAGAGCGAGAGAAGGTACACACAGCGAAATTGCGTCGTTTTTTATTCCGGTTCCCTCGGGCATCGGAGGTGGAGGCAAAGTAAATCAAGTTGTTGTTTTCGGTCGTTCGCGGAAGGGATAAAAAGGCGCAGGGATGCCGGGTCATGCTACGTACACAAACAAACGCATAAAATACACGGCAATTTACTGTCGGCAGACATGGAAAGTGAATTAAATGAAAAATTCTCGCGCTCTCAGACTCACACGCGGAGAGCGTGTACGGAGGCATGCACCGCACACTCTACACACAAGGATCTCGATGTAACGAATGACTGAATCAACAAACAAACTTTTATTTTCTTTGATCCTTTAGCACAAAATTGCACTTCGGTGTGCTCGCGCTTAAAACTGTTTGATTTTCAAAGGGCCAGTGAAAACCTACACAGGTACTGGGTGGATGGAGGATACACTATCCGTAAAAAAAATTCATCGCTTGATATGATATATCTTTACTCTCAGCTTTTCCATCTTTTTTACTTCTTCTCCATTTTTCTTCTCCCTCTGCTTATTTTGTGCAGGAAACTTTTTCTTCAAATAAACCAATGAATTTACATTTTTAAACAGTTTTAAAATTTTCGCATACATTTTTTCATAAGTAAAATGTGTTTTATAAAGCAATATTTAAATAAAGGGCACCAAAAGTTTGAAAGATCTTTCAAAGAATAATACAAATTTTAAATTGACAAAAAGTCAATTGAAAAATGTAAAAATTACTGAAGCAATAACGCAATAATGAAGCAATTAAGCTTCAAATTCAAATAAAACAATATTTTAAAATTTTTGTTCAATAAATTGTTTTTTTTTTTTGTAAAGTGAAATGATAAATTATTTGACTAAAGAGAATAAAAGTCAATTAGAATTAGGTAAAAAGGAATAATAAAAATTGAAAAACATAAAAATTTTAAAATCAGATTGTTATCTTATTTTAACTTCTTCGACTATAAGAAACTTCATTTTTAAATGAAACAATAAATTTAGACTTTTATATGATTGTTTAAAAATTATAATATTAAAAAAGTAATATATTAAAATACTGAATAAAAAAAATCTACTGGAAAAGTGAAACAAAGAAAAATTTAAATTTATATAGCTAGTAATAACTTCTTTTTCCTTGTTCTACGCTGGCATTTTTTTTTTCTTTAAATAAAACTATAAATTTACGTGTTAAAATATTAGTTTATATGAAAGCAATTTAAATTAAATTAGGTTTAAATAAATACTTAAAAAAATCAATATAACTGAATGACCAGCACTATGAAAAACAACAAAACTTGGGAATCCGATCAACCCCCTTTATAAAACACTCTACGAGGAATGTTCATTAGAAATAATTGAGGACCACATAAATCTTCTATAAAAGCAACAAAATAACATCTCATTTTTGCAGTACTTAAGTCTTTACAACAAAAAAAAGATAAACAAGAAATGATCAAATCAAACTTGAAAATAAATAAAGAAAAATCCTCGCCTGAAGGATGGCGGTCGATGATTCGATGATCTTTTAACATTTGTTGTTATTATTAAATTAATTAAATTTTCAATTAATTTAAAATATTTTTTATTTTGGGAAAGTTTAATAAAGTAATTTTTCCTTTATTTTAAAAGTAGAAAATATTAATAAATAATTAAAACAAAAAATAAAAGAAATTGGAAAGCTAATAATTCATTTTTTTCCACTTCTTCTGCTAAGAAATATAAATCATCAAATAAAACAACTTTTTTTTAATTTTGCATTACAAAAACAAATTTTTCAATTAGTTAAACAATAAAACAATGAAATTAAAAAGTAGTAGTAACATACAAAACAATAAAAATTTAAAAATTGAAAACAAACCAATTGAAAAAACTAATAACTGTCAAAGTAAATGTGCCATAAAAGTAAAGCATCTGGCAAACAAGCTCGCCCTTATTGTTTGCTCTGTGCCCAGTTTTTTTTTTACAACTCCGCTCGTGTCATTTGAAAATAAAATTATACCCTTTTGCAATTACAATTTGTTTCAATAAGCGAGCGAGGTCCATATAGACACGTCGTAATCAGATTTTCGACAATCAGCCCTTCGCTCCTAAATCAATCGCTGATTTAATTCCAACCCTTTTCTCTCCATTCATTTCACTCTATAAACGCACCACAGAAAATCGAAACAAAAGAAACTCGAAACTTTTCCATATACAATAATTAATATACTTAAAATAATAATAAATATCATAATAAAGTATAAAACTAGGCCATACGAGTATTCTATACAAGAAAGCAAAAACCATATTTATAATTTGCTTTTATTTCGCAATAAAATTCGAATCATAAACTTTTAACATTTACGCTGCAGTAAAATTCATTTCTAATGAATTGTTAAATTGTATTTTCATGAATATGTCAGAGCGTTTGTGTGCTGTGCCTTTGTGTGCGCGATAAATTCGAACATGGCACCGTAAAATTGTTGGAAAACTATTTAATTATGGAGAATCACATTGTGTTTATTCTATTGCGTGCTTATTTACTACATCGCTCTATGTATTTCGATATAAATTATTATTAAAACGAATTTTGGTTTCGGTTAGTTTGTGTGTTATACTTAACAGCACGCACCTACGATTCCCGAATCCGAATCCAAACCAATTACGTATTGTGCGTTGCTCATAAATAAACAGTATTAATGGGGAAGACGCCCCACTAAGACAAAGCCTTCTTTATATGTTCATTAAGATGTTTCATTTATGTTCATCCAGTAAACAAAAAGTGCTTTGCAATTAAAAACGGAAGCAAAAATTTGTTATTTTCCTGAAAGTATAATAATTAATTTCAATTAAATAGCAATTTGCAATTAATTGCAAGCAAATACGAAACGAATCTTTAATCAATTAAAATTTTACTAGGGATAATTTACTGCAATTACCAATGTTTAATTATTAACAGCCCATTTAATTAATTTGACATTAATTTACTATACTAATTTGTATTACTGAAACACTTCAATGAATTTGCTTTTAATATTAATTGAATATCAATCAAAATTAAAGAATATTTGCAAAAAAATAAATTTTGCTTTGATTTTGTCTCCATTTTGCATTAATTAATGAATAAATTCGTAAGCTATGTAATAAATAGCTAATAACAAATATTAATATGCACTGTAAAGACAGTTCCAACCCACCGGGCTAATAATAAACCGAAAACAGCAGAAACATGCAGTTGCAACATTTAAAATTAAAGCCATAATTAATAGTAACGAGTAATCAACTAAATGCTAGTAATTATGCTGCATATCTATCCGCCAGGTATACATAAACTTTAAATAATTCCACTGATGGTTAATAATAATAATCATCGTCGATTTTGGTAAAATTCGAACGATGCAAATTTAAACCAATTCAATTTTTTAATGCATTCACAGTAAATGTATTTTTAGAAAAAAACTTTACAAAACCATATAAAAAATGCAACGGCTTTCATTTACTTTAAACATCAATGGAATTTATTATTATCCATTGAACAAAAAATGCATTTTTTATGTAACATTTACATATTTTATTGTGCGAAATTTTTCCATCTTCCATTTCCTGTTTGTTATAAATACTCGCTGGAATTATTTATTTGTTTTGTTTATTTCGTTAGTAATAATTGAAAGTTTTGTTTAATGGATATATATTGTATAATTTGTGGATTAATTTCAATAATATCAATTCTCAGACGTCTCCATTCGCTTTGTTAACAATAGTATAACATTATACAGATTACATAAAGCAGTGGAAATTAGCTAGATACTTAATGATCGCTAACAATGAAGTTATCACAAGTGAATGGGAGCATTATTCTTGCATTCGCCAAGATTTCCTTCACTCATCAATGCATTCGCTAACTATAGTCAGTCTCGAAACTCGAATAAGGATGGTACTAATAACTATTCGAGTACCACCGGAGTGTGCTCTGAATCGCATCAATATTTCCGTGGAAGATTTTGCTTAATTGGTTTATCATTTTAGCGGTTTTTTTTTAAATATTTTTGATATCTGTTTTTTTTAGTCTTTATAAAATTTTAATAACAAATTAAATAAATGAATAAGTGATTACAATTGGCTGTATATTGTAGGAGGCAATTTGAAATTAAGCATTAATTATAAAAATTGTTTGTAAAGTAAAAAAAAAAATGGTTCAAAAAAAGCTAAAGAAATATTAAAAATAATTAAGTTAAGATTTTGTGGAAAAGGAGTTTGGCTAAGTGAAGGCGCCGGTATTATGAACAGTTTAATAGCAAAAATAAAAAAAGTTAAAATTTATAAATTCTTTTGATATTATTAAAAACTTAAATATATAAATTATTTAAAAAATACTTTTCATAAAGAAGCTGTTGATATTTATAAAAAATTTATTTTTATGATGACAATAAAAATATTTCATCAGGTTTTGTGGAAAACAATGTTTTTCAATGTGAAGGTGCTGGGTTACTCTACAGTTGAATTCAAAATAAAAGGAAAATCAAAGAATTAATTGACATAAAATTTTTCTTTTTGGGCAAATAAAGCATAAATATTTAAAGAATTACTTTCTTGTAAAGTAATGGTTGATTTTTTGTTAACATTAATGATTTTAAAAAAATTGCTCTTCTTTCAAGTAGTAAACTTTTATGAAAAAAAAATTACTAGCCAATGTGAAGGCGCCGGGTCAATAGATACAAAAAATAATCTGTAAGTTAATATAAATTAAAACTGCTTCATTTTTATTTAAAACATATTAAATTAATGGATTATTTTTACCAAAATAAATATTTTAAAACAAATAAGGAAATTAAGTAAGCAAAAGTAGTATTTTCTTGTTTCCAGACAAGTAACAGTAACTTTTCACAACAAATTTAATATTTTTACCGTTCATTGTTATGAAAATTAATTATTTTAGAAAAACAAATTATTCCTCTTTCAAGTAGTAGTAATCTTTAATGGAAATAATTACTTGGCAATGTGAAGGCGCCGGGCCAATAGATAAAAAAAAAACTTAAACTTAATATGAATTAAAACTCCATCATTTTTACTTAAAAGATATTGCATTAATTGATTATTTTTACCAAAATAAATATTTTAAAACAAATAAGGAAATTAAGTAAGCAAAAGCAGTATTTGCTTGTTTCCAGACTAGTAGTAATTTTTCACAACAAATTTGATACTTTTATTGTTCATTTAGCATGTAGATTGTACTTACAAGTGTTTGAGCGTAAGTTAACAGAATGCAAATTATTCCACTAGGTAGTGGCAAGTACCGTAGGTGGTATAATGTGAAACTTGAAATTCCCAAGTATGAGCAGCAGAAGCAGCAGAAGCAGCGGCAGCAGTGGCAAACAGTAAGTAAACAGCGGGAATATTACCGCTGCGCGAACCCGAATTACAGAATTCGCTGTTTGCACAATTGTGTGTGCAAATAACAAACACACACACACACTTATTAAGAGAAAGAGAGAAATACATTGAGAACGCATTTTTGCCTTCATTAAATTTAATTTCAATTCCTAATGTTCCGCATTTACACTTATCTGTACGTGGTACGTAGCAAATGCGCTGCGCTGCGTACACATACAGGAAAAGATATTAATAATATGGCGTTTCCGACACACTTCCGGGTTGGCCCGCAATGAGGCCATGTTTTCCGCGCGCGCGGAAGTAAAAGTGAATATTTCGCATGAAAATGAAAACAACAAAAAAAAGTACCTTTGTTTGTAGAGCGACTGCAGCGAAGGTATTTGTAGCGGTGGCAGTTTTCAGTTTAGCCGGAAAAAATGTGCGGTGAAAGAAGAAGAGGTCCCTGATATTGATATAGTTTAATCAAGAGGAAAGTGGTTGCAATTTCCCGGTTTATTTCGCCGTTTCGCCACTGAACAGTACTTATTCCTTCATACAATTTCCGCTCTGACATACTTTCGCAAACAGTCTGCACTACGGACGCACTTAAACGCTTACGTGGAATAAGAGTTTAATTAAAGGATCTGCTTTTTTTTGCCAAAAAGCTTATGAAAATATAGAATTCTGCCTAAATTTGCTTTTAATTTTTAAAATAATAATTTTTGAAATTTTGTTTACCTTACTAATAGCAACTTTTTAAAAGGAAAATTTTTATAGTTAAATTAAAAAAAGTAAATTTTAATTACGCAAAATGTAATGAAAATAAATTGATCTGATACTTTCTATATTGAACCATTTGTACGGATTTCTCAAACAAGATGATTCTTCTTTAGAAGAAGAAGAGATGAAGAAATCGCTGTTAAGGATACAATAAATTTCCGTGGCATTTGGTGAACTGCAAGGGGTGCTTACAGCAGATAAGGTTTACGGACATAACTTAGTTTACATTATTTATACAAGAGATTTGCCATTTCATGTCAAAAGTACACGCAGCGAGGCCTCGGCAAATAAGAAAAATCATAAATAATAATGTCGCCCGTCGCATTCGCAATCGCATACTTTTCAAAGATGCAAAAATGGAAACCGTTTCTGCATCTTTCATTATACAATACAAGTAACTGCACCAAAAGAAAACTCATTTTAATTTTAATTTAACTTTGCTTTTATTCACATAAAACCGTTTTACTTTTTTCTTTTTTTTTTCATTTTTGCAAATTTAAAACTACAAACTATAATTTAAAGTTAAATTGTTTTATTTGCAACAAAGTAATAAAAATAAAAATTTCTAATAAATAGTTTTATCTTATTTTCATATTGGTTGTTAATAGTTACGGTAAATTTAAAAATGTAAACTGTTAAGTTAATTAATATTATTTTGAATTAATTTTTATTGTTTATTTTTGTTAAATTTCATGATTTATTTTATTCGTTAAATAGTTATTATTTATTATAATTAATTACAAAAACAAATTTTAATAAATGCTGCAACTTGAAAAGTTTTTCAAAAGGGATTCGCATTAAATTTCCTTCGGCAAAAATGAGATGCGTGCATTTAATATTACATGTAAGAAGAGCTGGAAAGTAAACATTAATTGTAGTTCTGCAACAGTTGTTAACTTCATTAGCTCAATCTGGAATAGTGTTGGTTTTGGGCGGAAATTATTTCGTTTCCTTTGTGTAAAGCAAAGTTTCATCTCTGCTTCGCTGAATGTGGCGGAATGAATCACTAACCATCTATTTATTTATTTAAAACTCTATGAAAGTCGAGCAGTGCACCGTAAAAATTTTAAATTTTCGCTTTAAATTGGCCATTTTCCCAATATTTTCTTTTTTCTATTTTTAGAGAGTTTATTATTTATGCTTCGTAATATAATTCTTTAAAAAAAGAGGCGCAATAAGAAAATCATTATGGGATTTTTTTTATTTTTTATTTTTAAAACAAAATTATATATTTTTTTTTCATTTTTATTTTACAAATTGATTTTAAAATTTCTATGCATTTAAATTCAGCAAAAAAGCAATATAGAAGAATGATTTAACTGTAATTTACTTTTATATTAAATTTATTTAAAAAAAAACGTTAAGAAAAAACAATTCATAAGAATATTTTGTAAAGGAAAACCGGCGCCTTCACATCAATTCATCGAATTTTTTTTTTTTTTACAATTTCTGTTAAGCTTTTAATAAATTAAATTTTAATTTATTTCTAAAAACAAAATGCAGTTTAAATTTCAAATTTAAACAAAATCATATAATTATTTAGATATATTAAAAACAAGTTTTATTAAAAAAAACTAACTTTGGCTATTTAAGTTTAAATAAACAAACATTTTATATACCAAAACAAATTGTTTACTATTCGAGGATGAAAATTGGCTGCATTCAAAAAATCCTTTCAGAAATGCAATATTCTCCATTGTCAAAAACGAAAAACAAAAACAAATAAAAAAGCAAACAAAGAAGTAAACAAAAACGACAAACTTTAGTGCAGTTTCTGCATTCGCGTTCGATGTATAAAAATAATGCGACGTATAAAGTTAGGCCGAACAAACACGCAGTACACAGTGCGATGCATGAGCCAACATAAATTGACAATGCCGAGGAAAAGTTGGTAATGTCGGGGGGGCTCGAGTAATATGCAGTTGCCGTCGTCGCCTTCGTCGACATTGCCGCCGCCGCCACCGCCACTACTGCCTGCCCGCTTGCCATAGATGCGAATCCGCTACATAATATCCTCCTACATAACGGGACAGTACAAGTGTGTGCTGTGTGCGCGCGAGCAAAGCCTCTGCATACATTTATACTTTGAATCCGGCTACAAACTTGCCGCTAACTCAGTTACCGGAAATAAGTGCGCGCGAAGAGTTTCAACAAGTAAATATTGAAACTTTATTGCTTAGGTAAGCTGCCGCCGGAATTGCCTTGAAAATGTTACATTAAAAATTCGCTATTGTAATTTATTTTTTATGTTTTTGTAATGTTTTTTGTTTTTTTAAAGCATTTTTAAACTATTCGGTCTATTGTAAAAAAATATTTTAAATTTTTGATGAAACACACGTTTTTTGTTTTAATTTTTTGTGATTGATTTTATTTGAAAATAAATCATTAAAAAGACTATATCTTGGCCTTCTATAACAAAAAAACCAATTTTATTAATACAATAAGAAAAAAGTATTTTTCATAAAGAAAAATAATAAAGTAAAAAAATGTTATCTCTTGAAATATTAACAAATAAAAACTTTTTTTTTGTTTTTTAACTATTAAAAAATAAAAAAAAATCTAAACTTGTTTAGAAAATCTCAAAGAAAAAGTGAAAAAGTAGAGCGACCGGTAGATTTAACAAAAACTATATCGAGTAGAAGTGGCCTGCGTACATGGCGCTTTGTAGGAAATCATGCAATCAAATCAGGACCACCTAAAAGGAAACCATACTTGCTCTTCGTTATCTATTCCGTTTCCGTTCCTGTTGCTACTGTATTCTCCCTACCCGCCGCAGATATAGAGAGCAGACGAAGAAGAAATTCCGTGTTTCCCTATATAGTCTCTAACATACTTATATTCCCATACAAGCAAAACTGCGTAGCTTTAGAGTTTAGATGGTACTTGTACATCCATCTGTAACTCCTTTCTGCTATGTACAGCCATTTACACATACCACCTATACATAGCAGGCATATACTAGCAGCTATATATTTAATGTACAGAGATATAAGATAGAGGGGCGCTTGCGGTGCGGACGCATAAAAAGAACCAATAGAATGAGGTCACGAACTCTAAGGATACCTGAACCGCATCCTTAAATAATCGACGAAAAATTCCGAATTTTCCTCCATTTCTTTCACCAACTTTTACCAACTGAACTTTTCCTCTGTCTATTTTCATTTGTTCCGCTTCAAAAAATTACAAATATTCTTTTTTAATTTTTGCAATATTTTTATTTATTTTTAAGTTCATTAGAATTATTAAAAAATATTTAAAAAAAGAAGCATTAAAAATATATAAAAAAAAGCAAAAATAGTATTGAAAATTATAGAAAAAAGCAAATTAAGTTTAGCGCGCGAAAGTATCATTAGCTTTTAAAATATTTAAAAAAGTAAAGAAAAAAAATTATGTGCACCTAATTATTTCGTAAATGAAGTAATAGGAGAAAAAACGTCACCGAAATGGCGTCGAAAAACAGTGCACGGTGCAGCAAACGCGCCGCCAGATAAGGAAAGGTTAATGCACGAAATTTTGCAAATTACACGTGCAGCGCGGGGAACACGTGTGTTGTGCAAAGTGCTATGCGTTTTGCAATATTAATGCACTTTGGTCACGAAATCCTCGACGTATCCATTCGGCAGTCGCTCCGATCGCCCGTCCGCCTCGCTCGTTGGTTAACTAAACTACATTGTATTTTAAAATGCGACCCTTTTTTGCATATTGTTTTCTCTTTTTTTTTTTTTTTTGGTTTAGCGCTATATTCAGCACATACTAAATATAACCCAAATATTTTTTGCTTGATTAATTTTTTTTTTTTTGTAAAATGGCAAAAATCTTTTTCAATAATAAAACAATAAATAAATTCGTTTGCATGTTTAGTAAGTGAATAATGGATTCGTATAATGTGTAATAATGATGCTTATCGTGTGTGTAAATAATAATAATTTTGCAGAGCGAATTATCTGTGCTTCGGACTGGAACCGATTTGGTTTCACGCCACAAACGTCCTTCTGCATGCAGTGGCCTCGTCCCTCTTCGCAAGGGTGTGCTTGAACATTGCAGGACTAAAAGCTCCTTTCGCCACTCTGGCCGGCCTCTTGTTCGCCGTTCATCCCATTCATGCAGAAGCCGTAAGTACTTTATTTAATTTATTAGTATATGTTGAATTCTCGGTGCTCTCTCTACCGCTGGAATTCCATGCAAACTTTTTATTCCACAGAAAAAACATATTTTTTTAATGCGTAAATTTTAATTTGTTTAAAGTTTATTACTTGATTTTTTTTTTAATTTTTTATGAAGCAGGAATTTTTATTTTTAACTGCCGGCGCCTGCACATTTGGGTAAAATGAAAAGTACTTGAGGTGTATTGAGCCCGGATCCTTCACTTACACGATTAAGATGTCTTGCAATTTTTTTAAATCGTTTTTGATACTTTTGTATTTATTTTTTACTTCAAAAAGAAATATTTTTTTTTTAATTAAATTTAATTTTAATGAAAAACCACTTGGACTTTATTAGAAAATTATAAAATAATATTAAATTTTGAAAAAATAAGAGGAAAATCAAATAGATTTTATTTGAAAATTATAAAATAATATTAAGCTTTGAAAAAATAAGAGGAAAAAGAATAATGCTTTTTAGAAATTTTACTTAAAGTGCTTTGAGACCGGCGCCTTCACTTACACGATTATGATTGATTTTGCAAATAATTTTTATAGATTTTTTTAATTCTATTTAAGAAATAAATAATATTTTTAAATAAAACATAATTATTGAAAAATCAATTAAATATTGTTATTAAATTAGAAAAAAAAATAGTCATTGAAGAAAAAAATAAAGTAAGAAAAATGCTCTTTTGAAAAATTACTTTTTTATTTCCCGTCTTGGCAGGAGAAACATTTTTTACGATGTACAATTACATTTTTACAAATCCATCATAACATCGTGACAGGACAGTGACACTAGAGCCGAACTGGAGACGAACAATGGGGCGAAAAATCTAGGGCTTTCCAAGTGACGATACGCTCTATATCTTAATCCGGCATTTCGTTCTTTGTCCGGGCGCCAGTATTTCCCGTTCCTTCGAACGAGAAGCGAAATTAATTGTTTTCGCACCCTTGGGCTGCGTAAAGAATTACACATCTTACGTCCACGCACCACGGCATACAGATGCGAGCGCTATTTTGTCACCGAAAGGCCATTTCTCCTTTCATCGCAGCATAACAAAACTTATACTTTTAATGGTTTTACAATGAACGGAAAATGTTGAGGAAATAAGTAATTTATCTGTCGCATTTTATTAGATTTATTCTCTATGGAAGAGTAGCAGAGGTATTGTAAAGGAAGCATTACGAATGTAAAAATATGGAAACAGTCATTTCGTTTGAAATCGTATTTAACAATGTAATTTCCTTTGCGTATAAAGTATCATTTCGTTCTTTTTCTTGTTTGCGAGAGCGGTGTTACGCGAGTGAGAGATGCACTTTTACGGTGCTTCCCCTTTATATTTGGCTGTAAAGTTTATCTTCCGAATTACAAAGTCGTAATTACATTTTTAGGTGGTTCGCTTTAAAGTTTTAATGACCGTTTTGCATATTTTTCCGGAATTTCCAACCGCTTTTACAATCATCTAAACTTCTTTTTTATTCTGCTACTTTTCACTGTTTCATTGCAAAAATCACCTAACATCTATTTTACTTATTATTTCGTCACTATTTTTTTATTTTTACGTAAAAAATTATATTTTTTGCTAAAAACAGCAGATATTTATTAAAACTAATTTAATTATTTATAAAAATCATTAAAAATTAAATAAACCAAAGCAAGCGCAAAATAGGAAAGAAAAAACTAGGAGGCAGAACAAAAGAGCAACAACAAATTAGATAACGTACACTGCGATGCAAGGTTGAAAGCTTAGAAAATGAAATTTTCCCGTCGAGCGTTTCGGAGACTACCTCTGGTTGAGTATTTAGCGCAAACTTTGAAGCCATTAATATCGAGTGTGTCGTATCAGAGGATACGCGCCGCGCGGACGAAAAAAGTTTCGAATGCACCGAGCGCGATGCGACGCCGCTAACACACACGCACATACAGCAGCCTTTTACATGCACGCCACACATGCACACACATAAGGATAAAATAAATTACAAAATCCCTTTGAGAATTTGCAAGAGTTCGTTTGTCAAACAGAGTACACTATAGTGGTAGTTTCGGCCGGAAAGCTTGCCAAGTCTATCACGGAAACTATTACGTGCATATGTAGGATGTAGTACTATATTGTATATAGTACGTGTATATAAAGAAGTGTTTTTGTGTGCGAGAGTGTATGTGTATGCGTTTGTAAGTATTGCGGTGTGCGTTATATTCGGAAGCTTGCATGTCGGGCCCGCAGCAAAATTAATATTCATATTATTAATAAAATGGCTTCCGCTGGCACGACATTGTCTAGATTAAAATTCCGATCTGCTTCGGAGCCTCTTCCCAACTGCTTCCTTCTTTCCTCGCTATATTTACAGTTCCAATACCACTTCGATTTCGCCTTTTTGTTTTTCTGCTTCGGTTCCATCATTTTCATATTGCGTTTCGGATATTTTTATATATATTTTTTTTTGGCTTGGGAAATTGATGAAGAAGAGGAAAGGAAGAAAGTGACGCGACATGCTATTTCTTATAAAGATTATGCTATTTGTTTTGAATTTTTTTAATTATTAAAATATAAAGATAGAATATTGAAGATAAAATTGTATTTGCAGAAAATTTAAAATTTTATTTTTCATTATAAAATACAATTTTTGGTTTGTTTTCTTTTGATTTTTGTTTTATCTTGAGGAATAGATTCTTACAGGGATATAGTTATCCTTTTTATAACTATATTAATCTTTAACAAACGAAAAATATTTTCAAGAAATTAGATATGAATAACGATAATTTCTTCTGATTATGAATTCATTTTTTAATATTTTCATTTATATATTTTTTTTTATTATGTTACAAGTGATAAATTACTTAAATGAATATTGATTTTATAAAATTATTATAACAATTTTAATGACAATTATTTAAAAAAGATATTGATACAACAACTAATAATTCCCGGCGCCTTCACTACAACACAATGCTATATGATTTTATTTGTTTTTCTGCTTCGGTTTCATCTTTTTCATATTTCGTTTTGGATATTTTATATATATATTTTTTTATGGCTTAGGAAATTGATGAAGAAGAGGAAGAAAGTGACGCAACAGGCTATTTCTTATAAGGATTATGCTTTTTGTTTTGAATTTTTTTAATTATTAAAACATAAAGATAGGATATTGAAAATAAAATGGGATTTGCAGAAAATTTGAAATTTAATTTTTCGTTGTAAAATTATTTGGTGTGTTTTCTTTTGATTTTTTTTTTTGATCTTGAGGAATATATTTTTACAAGAATTTTGTTATCCTTTTTATAAATATATTAATTTTTAACAAACGAAAAATATTTTATAGAAATTAGATATGAAGAACAAAGCTATTTCTTCTGTTAATGAATTGTTTTTTTTTTTTTATATTTTCATTTTTGTTGTTGTTATGTTACAAGTGATAAATTGCTTAAAAGAATATTGATTTTATAAAATTATCATAACATATTAAATGGCAATTATTTAAAAAATATATTGATTCAAGAACTTATAATTGCCGGCGCCTTCACTGCAACACAGTGCTATATGATTTTATTTGATTTTCTGCTTCGGTTTCATCTTTTCCATATTTCGTTTTGGATATTTTTTTAATGTCCCAAAAAAATGGATACATAAAGTGATTCGATAGACCGATAATGTTCCTAATTTTGTTTTATTGTTTGTTAAAAAATAAAGTAAAAATATTGAAAAAATTGGGATTTGCGGAAGATTGATTTTCTTCTTTTCTAAGATTTGGGTTTGTTTCCTTTGATTTTTTGTTTGTTTAGAGAAATAGATGCTTATAAGGATATATTTATCCTTAAATTATTTATTTTATTTATTTTTATTTTTAGGATATAGTTATCCCGTATTTTTTTTTCATATTAAAATAATTTAAAATTATTTTTTAAATTAAAAAAATATTTTTAATAGATTAAATATTCAGAAAGCAGCTGCTTCTTCTATTTTCAATTGGTTTTAACTATTTTCATTTCCCTTTATATTCCTTATTTTACAAGTTATGAGACCGAAAATTTCTTAAAAGGTTAACGACTTTTTTTTAATTATTTTAATAATTTTAACAATTATTTTTTAATAAAAAAAATTTTTAATATAAAAACTATTATTGTCCTTTGTCCGGCGCCTTCACTTCAACACAGTGCTTTATAATTTCAATTTTTATATTCCATTTTTTACTATTTACCAAAAAATTCAAAGAATTACTATAAAGAAAAAGCATATTTTTAATTACTAAAAACTAATTTTTACAATTTCTGCTTACAGGTAACAGGAATCGTGGGTAGAGCCGACGTCTTAGCCTGCGTCTTTTTCCTGATATCACTGCTATCATATCACGGGTGAGTAGAAACCGCTAATAAATTCATCAAGAACCAAAAGTTTCCAGTTTCGCCGGCAATGTAACTTTTCAAATGCAAAATGGTTCTCTTAGGAAATTCCAGCAATCTAATAAATTGTGCACGCAGCAGCCACACATTATAAGACGCCCGGCGTACCCAAAAAGATACTATTAATTAAAAAATAAAGCATAGCACTTGCGCAAAGCTATTGTTTAATATTTTAATTAGAGTTCGCCAAGTCGGTCGGTGTACGCGAGTCTTATTAAAAAGGTGCAAGCTTATACTTGTAATATTCATTAACTTCCGGGGCCCCCGAGAAGCGAAAAAACCGCCAACGATCACACTTAAAAAAGACGCAACACTCTCCTTTACACCACTTTCTCTCTATCTTCTTTGCTCTTTGTAGTGCTCGGGACTCGGCAGTAGCAGCGAAGCACAATGAAGAACAGAAGAGAGAAAAAAAGAGGCCGCGAAACACTGGGGAAAAATTAATTTCTCCTCAACTTTCCTAGATTGAAAAACTTCATTTATATTCATTGTCACTTATATTCGGCGAACGGGCGTAAATTTTTATTAAACTCGCGCCCTCTTAAACTTTCCTTTTATGTTTTTTCGTTTCTTATATTCTCCTTTTTTTTGCTAAGACATTCGCTAAGAAATTTTATTTTGTAGTTATTGTTACAGATATTAAATATTGCAATTTGAGATATATTTATTAATGAAAAAAAATGAACACACCATTTTTATATTTCCTTTAAAAAAATGTTTTTTCTCTTTGTATTTTTAGCTTGTTTTTATAAATGAAATATTAATTAAAAATATATTTTGAACACTGAAAAACGTGTATGTTCTAAACAAAATTACGTATTCTATGTTACAATTTACAAATTACACATTTACGTAACACAATTGAATTATTTATGCGTGTGTGTGTGTGTGTGTGTGTGTGTGTGTGTGTGTGTGTGTATAAAATGCGTATCTGTTGACAAAGGAAACAAAGTCCGTATAAAATTTAATGAAAGTAAATAAAAGCAGAGAGAGGTAGAGAGAGAAAAAGAGGGTATTTTATACGCTCGCCACACTGATTCTGAAAACGTTATCAGAATTTGCTCCCCCGAACTCGCAAAAATCAACGTTTTATACAGGACATCCTGAAAAATATTACAAACTGATTTCGTGAAGCTTTATTTTTAATTAATTTATAAATTTAAAATATTAAAAACAATGAAAAAATTGAATAAATATCAAAACAACTTAAATTTTTAAAATAAAAATAAAATCAAATTAATAAAACAACTTTAAAATATAAAATATTACATAACAAATATATTTATATTTTTTCAATGATTTATTAATTTAATTTATTTCATAATATTTATTATGAATCAAATTTGAAAACATTTCAATACTTTTAAAAGGCTTAACTCTCAGCAGAACCTGTATGTTAAATGAATAAAAACTCTTCTCGTGCATGTGTGCTCTCGTTCTGCTGAATTTTCATTCGAACCTTCTGAAGGTCGCCTTTTTATTCTTTCAGCAATAAAAAATACATTTATGCATTTACATGAATGGAAGACCGAATGTCTTCCTGCGATATCTGCTCTCTCTCTCTCTCTTGCTCGTTTTATACCACACACATATATCTACGAGTACATTATGTACTACACATACGCACTATGCACAAATATATGAACGTATAAAGTTTGTGTGTGTATGTGCGTGTGTGTGTGTGTGTGTGTGTGTGTGTGTGTGTGTGTGTGTGTGTGTGCATGTGTGTAATGCAGTGGGCTGCCACCGCAGTATTCCATGGGTCAACGGGCATAAATTCATGCGAAAACTAAGGGCTTAAGTGCTCTACCGAGTCCTTTAAATAACTACCAACTGGACAGTGGCTCCAGGAAAGGTTCAAAACTATTCCCCTCTTTAACATATTTTAATCTATTTTTTTTTTTATTTTTTTTTATGTAATTTATATTAAATTACAATTAAAAAATAAAAATATGCCATTAAAATAAATTGCCGAAAAATGAAGGAAAAATTTATAGATTAAACATAAAATTATTAATTAAATTCAATTGAAATTAAACCTAAAGAAAAGGGAAAAAAGCTGATGGAATTTTGATTTTAATTTCTCTTTTTCTGAATTATAAAATAATAAAATGCAGAGCAATTACGGAAAAAATTATGGATTAAACATAAAATTATTATTTAAAGAGAATTGAAATAAATCCGAAAAAAGGGAAAATTCTGATGGAATTTAGATTTCAACCCTTTGATTTTTTGGAATAATAAAATGCAGAGAAATTAAGGAATTTTTTTATAGATTAACCAAAAAATTATTAATTAAAGTTAATTAAAATTAAACATAAAAAAGGGAGAAAAGATATTCCGATGGAATTTAGACTTTCGTTTTACAGAATAATAAAATATTAAAACGTAGCTTAAAAATTAAGGAAAAATTTGAAAATTAAACATACAATTATTAATTAATTTAATTGAAATAAAACCGAGACGAGTAAAAAAAAGCGCATAAAAAAGAAACCCTGATGGAATTTTGATTTCAATTTCCCTTAGGTTTTTCAGAATGCGCATCCAGAAAACCGGAGACCGCTGTAGCGAAAACAAAAAGGGGAAAACGCATCGAATTGGCATTCGCCGATGAATTTATCATGAGAGAATATGCGCGCACTGAACGCACACGCACACACACACACTCGCGAACACACAAATAAACAAAAAGCGAAGATCAATCAATGACCACACAATTGCACTTTTTGCAATGCGCATTCAGTTATACTTTACCGTTACTGGTTGCTGTTGGGTTTTTTTTTGTTACTTAATATTTCGCTATTTCCGCTTGATTTCGTTTTTCGGTCTGTGCAAATGCTCACGCAACATACGAGTACGGAAATGTGTAAAAAAGGCCGCGTTATGTGGTAGAGAAAAAAAAACCACAGCAGAATGAAAACCTAAAGCTGATTCAGCCACGTTAAGTAGAAAAACCGCACTCACACACACACACACTCATACAAATGCAGAAACAGCCACTGGCTGCTATCCCGCATCAATTTCCATAAATATATTTTTCACATTGTGCGGTTTTCCATCGCGCCCTTTATTCCAAAGTGACGTTCCACCGAATATGCTAATTACGGTTTTACGCGCAAGTTAACGCTAACGCTAACGTACAATATATCGGAAATCAAACCGGAAAAAACATCCCCTATTTTTTTGTTGTGTCCATTTGTGTTCCAATTCCCGATGAACAAAAATTTGTTTTTTTTTAATATATAAATTGCTGTAAATTATCGAATTAAAAATGTAATTAAAATTGAAAATTAAAATCTAAGCGCATTTTTAAAGAGATGGAAGAAGCTATAAGTTTTAGTTGTTGGTTGTCCACTATAATTTGAAGCGATTTTATTATGCTTTTCAATTTTTTTTTTCTCATTTTTAATAAATAGAAAAAAAAATTATTATATAAATTATCAAATTAAAATGGCAAATAAAAATCTAAGCGAACGTTTAAGAGGACGCAAAAAGCTGTGAGTTGTTAGTAGTTATTCATACTTGGAATAACTTAAAAGCTTTGAAATTCAAAGAAATGCTTAAAGAGCAAACTGTTACTGGTATTATATTATAATAAGACGTCAGTCCTTCGTTTATGTAAGCGAGCTTAATGTATACATGCTGAATGTGTATAAATGTCTGCAAAAAAGAGATTTCCTTTTAAAGTCCCGATCTCTCTCTCTCTCTCTCTGCCTCTCTTTTACTCTTCTAATGCTTCTACTCTTTTTCACGTCCTCTCGCAATGCTGCGATTGATGTCAAGTAACTTAAAGATTCTGAATGCGTATATTTCACTCTCCGCTGCTTTATTTCTCAAAGAACGTTTTTACGCAGCCACTGAATTCGGCTTTTTTGCTCTTGGAAATTTATGCAGCGACTTCCTGTTACGTTCGTTTCATTCACCAGTTCTCTTTACCAATTAAAAGTCGCTCTTTGAATTAGTTTTTGCTATTTTGTGGCATTAGATGTATGTATATGTTTTTGAAGAAACGTCAGAAAAAAGATTCATAATGAGTGAAAACTCTTTTGAACTTTGTATCGTCAATTATTAAATTAGTTTTTACGAAGGGGAAATTATGACCGGGGCCTCTTCATATTTAGTACTAATGGTGAATTTTCATTTGACCGGCGCCTTCAAAAGAATCCTAGTTTACTCAGATTGTATTTTTTTAATTTAAAAAATTTATATTTCGTCTTTACTGCTTTTATATTTTAATCAAAATTTAGTAATAGTAATATAAATTAGTAAATAAAATGTTCTTTTAAAACTAGTTTTTTAATAGTTTTTTTTTTCATAAAGAAAAAAATAAATCAAAGTTGGAAATAAAGAAAAAAAACTGAAAATTCTTCATCTTTGATGCGGAAAATTTGTTATAAATATTAAGGAAAAGAAAATTATTTTTTTCGATTTCTATAATTCGTTAATTATACTTTGTAAATAAGACTTTACTTTTGCGAAAGGAAAATTTTCTCTCTTGGAAAAAGTTCATCAAAATTAGTTTCAGAAAATTTTCTGTTATTAATTTCAATTCTTTTTAATTTTTAAAATTGAAATTAAATCTTTTCATTGAGTATATTGTTTTCCCAATTTAATAATAATGAGAATATAAACTGTTCTTTCAAAAACTGTAATTATTCAATTATTTATTTAAATTAGTTGATTTTATGAAGAGAAAAGTAAGTCAAAATTAAAAATTGATATTAAAAAAATTTTAATCATAAAGACTAATAATTTGTTATAAATATCAAGGAGAAGAATAATATTTTTAATAATTCCTAAAGTTCTTTAATTATTGTCTGCAAATAAGATTTTATTTTTGTAAAAAGATAATTTTCAATCTTAGAAAAAATACAACTAAGTTATTAACAGAACATTTTCAGTGTCAGTAATTACAGAAGCATTTCTTTGACGTTAAAAATTTGTTATTAATAACTCAAAATTCAAATTTTTATCAATTTTTAAAGTCCATTAAATATTCTTTCTAAATATGAATTAGTTTTTGTTAAAGTTGTTTCTTTTGATTAATTTTAACGCTACAATTTTAGTTAAAAAAGAAAAACAACAAGATTCTTAATGAATAATAAATTTATTAATTATTGAAATTGTTGCTGAATATTTAAAAATTTATTTCATTATTTTGTTAAAAAACAATATTTAAGTGTTCAAAAATAAAAACAATCGTTCCTTAAATTTTAAGTTTCAACCCTTTTCATATTTCTCAATAAGAAAATAATACTCTTGACTTTAAAAAATAGTTTGATAATGAAAGTAATCAAAATCAAATTTAATTTTTTTAAGCTGGCATTATATTTACCAAATATGATAAAAAGTCTTTAAAAATTACTATTAAAAATGAATTAACTAAAAGAAATAGAAAAGTTTCCAAAGTAAAAGCAATTTGGCAAAACACAAAGCGCCATTCTGTCTATAGGACCACTAATAAAGGCAATCGAATCGATAAGTTAATAGCACACAAATAGTTACAACGTGCACCGGTTCCTGTCACTGATCCCGCCCAATGAATCCTGGCACTTTTCCTCCAGCACCGCGCTCTCACCCACCGACTCACCCAAACACACACACACACATGCACAAACACAGGCACCCATCGGACTTAATGTGCATAATTGGTATGCGGTATGCGTTCTCGAAATGGTCCGACTTAATGTCGCCTCCACATCCATGCAGCCACCCACACCCACACCCACACAGCCCCAACACAACAGCCACGAGGCACATTATAATGTACCCATAATATATTCAATGAAATTTAGCATTCGCACACACACACACAGGCACACGTACGCGCAGAGAGACGAAAGGGGACACAAGAGCGGCGGTCTCTCGTTCCTTCCTCATCAGCTTGCAGACTACATAACGGGCACAACAATGGATCGGAATTGAATTTATTTGCTATGGTAATAATCCGATAACGTTCAGTGTCTCGTTGAAAGCGATCAAGTTTGCCGCTGTCCGTCCGCTCAATACGTTCACGCATATTAAATACTTATGGTGCATAGCGGAATAGCGGAGCTGCCTGCCACGGCGAGGCATCTTCTCCACTCGGATGCTGACGCTGATGCTGCCTCTGATCCTGCCCGACGCTGAAGCCGATATAGCGCACATGTAATGCATTGTCGTCCTTTGGCTTTTGTGTTCGCGCCGGATACATTGTTAGTCACTTAAAGGGCGCATTGTTTCAGGACGGAGGGAAAACCCTATCTGTGGCTCAGTATCTTCAGCGGCGGATTGAGCATGCTGGCCAAAGAGACTGGGATTACGGTCTTCCTGGTCAATTTCGCTTATGATTTCTATAGGAATTGGCCCAGCATTAAAAAGTAACTACTATATATTTTCTTTTTCAAGTCTATTATTATTGTGCTGTTAATTAGTTTCATTTTTTTTATAAAATATTTGCTTAATTTTACTCAATAATTTTGTAGATTGTTTTAAGAAAAATGTGAAATTTAATTTATTTTCAGAACTATCGTTGAAGTAAGATGGTCGAAAGAAGCTCAACAGTTTGGAAATCGAGCGTTTAAAGTGTTAACTTCGGTAAGTTTCTCTCATAGTTTTATTTATATAAATAAATATTCACTTAATTAATGATTAATAAAAGTTTTTTTTTAAATTAATTTATTTTAACAGTATTAACATTCTTTTATTATTGAAAAAAGAACGGTTTAAAATCAACGAACTTTTAAAATACAAAAAATATATTAATATTTTGAAGACTTTTAATTAATTATAAGAATTATTTCACAAAAAAAAAAAATGGTCAGAAAAAGAATTTTTAACTATTTTAGAATACTAAAATAATATTTTTTAAGTTTGTTTTAACCGCTTTAACATTCTTTTTTGCAAAAGAAAGAGCAATTGTTTTATCAATTTCAGAATTTTATCCCATTTGCCCAGCGCCTCCGCATTAGACCTTTCAAAAATACCATAAAAACTTTTAAAACAGTTAAAAAAGCTAATAAAAATCAACTAAATGTTAAAATACGTAAAAATGTGTAAAATTGCAGAAAACTTTTAATTATTTATAAAAAGTATTTTTAATTATTTCAGAAAAAAAAAATTTGTTGGTTAGAAAAGTACTTTTAAGTATTTCACAAAAAAGAAAAACAACAAGAATTAAAAATGATAGTCTGAATTTAAAATTAACATTTTTGCTAGAAGTTTTTTTGTTAAAAGCAACAACATTTGCAGTGTGCAACTGCATTAATTAAGCGTATTTTTGCCCATGTTACAGCTTGGCTTACTGCTCGTTGTTAGATTGCTAGTACTACAAGGATCGCTGCCTAGGTTTTCTCAGCAGGATAATCCAGCAGCATTTCATCCTTCACATCTTGTCAGGTACGTACTTATCCTACGTACGTTGTTACCTTCCTTGTTACAGTTTCAAACCGCGATATTCAAATTCTGCACTTCACTCGAGTGTTCAAAATAGAAATACAAAATGTTCCCCTAGTTTTTATTTATTGCTTCTTTTTTACACAAAAAAAAAATCATCCCAAGAGTGAATAAATAATGGAAAATAAATATTTAAAACTCAAAGGAGAAAGAAAAGAATTCCGAAAAAGCAATTACGCAATACAAAAGTTAATATCATCGGTTTGTCTAAATAAAGCGAACAAAAAGAAGCGGCTTTTCAGTTGCAACCGCTGTGTATAAATTTCCAGTTGACCATCGGAAACGCCGCTTTTACCGCATTTCCAGCCGCCGAGATCGCAGCGCACTGTCAATAAATTGCCCGCTGTGCATCGCACCAACGCACCCACACAAATGTCCAACACATGGACATATCACCAATCCTCCAATGATACTATTCCGGATTCCGGTCGCTCTCTCTTTTTTTTCTTTTTTTTTCTATTTTTTTTTTTACTATCCGAGCGCGCTTTCCACAGTTTTCCCCCCTTTAGAGATTCCTCTTACGTCTGTTACTCTTTTATTTGCCATTTCTGCCTCGGCACTTTTCTTATAGCTGGCCGGCCGAATTAATTGAATACATCAATCACGCGCATGGATAAACACATTTATTTTCCAATTAATACGAAAAAATCGTCATTAAGCGAGGACGAAATTAGTAGTGTGTGTGGTAGCAGTAGAAAAAGTTTTTCCAGCTGATGATGATGGAAAACTTTTAATAGTCTCCTTCACGTCGCGGCTTATAATTAATTGAATTAAGTATTAATGACCGCGAACTATTTTAATTATTTCTTGGCAAGTAAAGGGCTCGCCGGAACTTTCAAGTAACAATTTGCTGTTTGGGTTGTGCGCGCTTGCTGTTAGAAAAAGGGCGCAAATTTAAAACAGCTCAATGATGCTCTGGCTGGTTGCTTAATTAATAAAACTGTCTTTGGAGGATTTGGTTAATTAACGTTTTGCTGGTTTCTACTAAAATTTCTTTTTTTTTTGTATTAAAAACTTTTTTTCATCCGCAAAATAAATCAAATTATTCTCATTTTTCAATTTATTAAATTTTAAATTCAATTTTTTAAGAAATTTGAAATTAAATTTTAAACTTTCTCTTAAGTTTTAAAGAATATTATTTTTTGTTTATTTGAA
The DNA here is from genome assembly GCA_030556065.1 of Holobus sp. GC000080. Classification (NCBI taxonomy): domain Eukaryota; kingdom Metazoa; phylum Arthropoda; class Insecta; order Coleoptera; family Staphylinidae; genus Holobus; species Holobus sp. GC000080. The sequence continues at coordinate 27,244 of JASKGO010008157.1, read as the reverse complement.
AAAAAATTTCCTTGCAAAGTTTTATCAACTTTTATCTTTACTTAAAAATGTAATACCATTAAATGATGTTTCTTTTTTTTTTTAATAAAATTAAATAATTTATTTTTAAAATAATTTAAATAAATAAATATTTATGAAAAAATGAAAAATAAATAAATATTTATTTATGAAATAATTTAAAATTAAGTAAACATTAAAAAGTTATTAAAATTAAAAATTTCATTATTTTTATTATTTTAGGAGATTTACCCGGCGCTTTCACATTGCAAGTCAATGCAAACTCAAAATAAAAATTATTTAACCAATATAACATTAAAATGACACATTAAAAGTAAAAAAAAACTTTCCTTACAAAGTTTTATCAATTTTTTTATTTGCTTAAAAAATGATTGCCCGGCACTTTCACATTTGCAACAACATAAAATGATGTTTTTTTTTAAATAAAATCAAATTATTTATTTTTAAAATAATTTAAATAATTAAATATTTAATTTATGAAAAAATGAAAAATAAATAAATATTTATTTATAAAATAATTTAAAATAAAGTAAACATTAAAAAGTTAGTAAAAAAAACATTTTTCATTGGAAAAAACTGTCATAAAATAATAAAAAAGCATTATTTTTGGAAATTTACCCGGCGCTTTCACATTGCAAGCTAATGCAAATTCCAAATAAAGATTATTTAACAAATAAACTTTTAAAAAGACACATTGAAAGTAAAAAAATCTTTACAAAACTTTAGTAAAACCGCGAAAATCTATACAGCAATTGACAGTCCTCTAATTAAAAAGCAGTAAATCATAGAGGGAACACAATTGAGCCATTTGGAATCGCAGTAATTAATCTAATTGAAAACGTGCGAGTTATCCGAAGCGAATGTCGCTGTCCAATGAAAAGGCCGCAGTTATTTTAATTTAATCAAATTGCGCCCGGTTACGCATTCGACCGAATTTCACCATTTGTATTATATATAGGGCCATTCACTGACTGCCCGAGAGGTGCAAAGCATACTGTTCCATGATGCTGCAAGCAAGCAAGAAAAAAAAAAGTCGCGCAAAGAGAATGCGGAAATCCGTTCCCTGGTCGCCGGATAGACAGATCAGTACTACGTACTGCAGCATTGCATAGCATAGGGCATGAAACAGAGGGAATGGCGGTTTGGAGCAATATTGCAAATTCAATGAGGACGTCCTTTGAAACCTGTCCAAATATTTGGACTAGTCTCTCAATTTTAGATACACCTACACCTAAACCAGCACTATCTGTCATTCTATTAGTGTGCGAACGAATGGACTTTAGCTACCATATACCGATATCGATAGACACTTGAGTCTATTTATTTTAATGGGTATTAATTTACTGATACTGCTCCTAATGCTTGATGTGTGCGCTTCGGTGTGTTTATGTATACGTTTCCAACAGTACACTCTTCTCGGCCTAAGTATATTGCATTCATGTTTTATGTGAACTACTACATTTAACGTTATTTATTCGGTCGTATAATAAATTTAAGTAATTGGATTAAATTTATTGTTTTATTAGCTTTTACAGGGAGGCTTTTTTTTCTTTCTTTTAATTGGTTGCTTAAGTGTTTTGGGAGAACTATTAAACATTTAACAGTTTTTCACTTTTTTGCTTTTATAAGTGTTCCTAATGCCCTACTAAAAATAATTTTAGCCCTTGATTACTTCCGGTTATACTGGAAATTGATATCAAATCAACTTTTATATTTTTAATGGGATACTTTAATTTTCTTTTCATATTTTGATCTTCTTTTTTTTTTAATTGTTTAATGTTTTTGTAAAAAAGTTTCAGTAAAATAGTTTCTGTAAAAATGTCTTTTGCGTTACGTCCACTTTTAAAGTTATTGCCAACTTCCGGTTTTTTTTTTATAAAAGTCGGTGTCTTAGGAAAAAATCATGTCTTTCATATTTTTAAAACTAATTGAACAATTCTTTTCAATAATTAATACTGGGATGTGTTCGTTTGGATTAAATTAAAACTTTATTGTATAAATTGCACCGGGCTTTTGAGAAAAATCTAAAAAATATAATTTTAAATTCATAATAAATTTTTATTTTTAAATAGAACTTCTCATTTTTTATTCCATATCATTGTTCTTGGTAAAAAGCCCTTTAAGAAAACTTTAATTGGTAGTTCTACGATGAATACAATTTGAGTTATTTCAAGAAAACTAATCTCTGGTTATACCGGAAGTTGATATTAACTTTGATATTGATATTGATAGAGCGATCGCTATTGCCTTTTTATGTTATGAATCTTTTTTTTAAATATTGATGTTTTTTTGTCAAAAAGCTTCTTCTATTAGATATCTACTTTTGAAGATATTGCCGACTTCTAATTGTAAAAATTGCCGTCTCACAATCATATCTTTAAAATTTTTAACATTAATTAAATATTTACTTCACTAATGATTACTGAAATGTTAGCACATACATTTAGTTAAAAATTTATTTGATAAATTGTAATGGATATTTGAGAGAAAAAATTAACATTTTTATCCAATTTAATTTAATTTAATTTAACATCATTATTAATTAATATTAAGTTTTTTTTTGTAAAAGTCAGCAACAAAAAGTAAAAAAATGAAAAGGAAATTGTTTAAGACAATGGATACTTTTAAAGTGAAACCGACGGGCAGATAATTTTTATATTCATTTTAAATTATAATTTATTTTTTAATTAAAAATATTTTAAACACAGTATAAATTAAAATTCGCCTTCACAATTAAAAAACATTTTTTCCCCAAAAAAAAAAGGTTATTAATAAATAAACTAAAAACTAAAATCCAGTAATAAAAAGTGGCAAAGAAAATTGTCTCAGAGTAACATTTGGAAATTCTCCCAAAACGTCTTTGTTAATTTTCGACAGTAGATTTGCTAGAAACACTTAGATAGTTCGCGAAAAGTTCAAAGTAACTTCTAAGCAACAGCAAACGAAATCTGCAAAGAGCGCAAACTCTCATTTAACAATAATTTACGGCCGCATTTCGGCTTCACTCGATGCTCATATAACTAATTACGAAAGCTTAATATAATTACTCACACTTTTAAAATGAGCTAACGCAAAATTAACTAAGTGAAATTATATTACGGAGTAATAAAAAAAGTGCATCACCATAGTAAATCAGCAGCAGCAGCAACATTAAAGTCGTTGCTTGCTAGGGTGCATACATTTGTGTTATGGTGAGTGTGTGTGTGTGTATGTGTGCGAGAGTGAAAATGGTCTACCACTGCAACCGAAGACATATTTCGGGGATTAGGCAAACAATGCATGCGAAAGTAAGCGTCAAACACTCTTGAAACTTGGTGCAAATATTATTTCAGCCCGTAGTACTTTGCTATTGTAGCTAGCAATTACACTAAATAAACATTAATTATGGTACTAAAACCAACCCTAACGTACAAAAGTCTCTATTCTGTTCTATATTGCACATACGACTTACATATCTCTCTCTACATACATGCGAATCGTTCGTAATTCCGTCAATATTTATTCTACTCTCATTCTCTCTCTCTCTCTCTGTGTGTGTTTGGCTGTCTCAAGTTTATTTAAGCTTACTTATTCAGTTCTTTGCACGATTAAACTTCTTCAAATCTCTCGTTCTTTGTTATTCAATTACTCAACAGATAAACAGCAGTATTTTTTTTTCATTACATTCTTTGTTTCTTTTGTCAATTTGTCAAATCAAAAAATAAGATTTTTCAATTTAAAAAAAAAAAACAATATACTTTTTAAAATTAAAAATGATTATAGTTGCTGAATATAAAAGAATAATCCTTTCTTAAGGACTATAATAAAAAGTAGTATCATTCGTAGGCGCATTTAGTTGTCTTTCATAGTACCGAAAATTGAGTCCGGCGCCTTCACAAGGACTGAATTAATTTTTATTGAAATTTAAAACATTTTTGTTAAAAATAATTTTATGCATTATTATTAAGTAAAGAAATAATTAGAAACTTACATTATCCATTGGTCCTTGATAATCCCCAGCAGAATCCTGAAACAAAAAATTCAATTTTAATGCTAGGAAGAAAAAAAAGGAAAGAAAAGAAGAAAAGGAATATTTGAGAGAATTTCGGTATTTAGAAAGCTTCAACGCTTATCAGCTGAATACAAATGAGTGCAGATTGCTAGATAGGAATCGCATTCGGTTTTGCGGTCGTTGGAACGTCTGCAGGATAAAACCCAATAGCATGATCCGATCGCACCCAATTTGACGCAACGCAATCCGAAAGTGTAAATTACTTTGCATATTTAGTTTGCAGCTTATGAAACTAAAAGAAAGTTGGTTCAATAGTTCTTTTTTTTTTCATCTTCTATAAATTGATATTTTTTGCTTATTTTAAATGTTAAATAAATGAGTAGATAAATTGAATAACTAGAGAGATTAGAAAAATAAATTAGTGTAAGTGAAGAAAAATATTGTGAAACTCTAAGTGTGTAAATTAAATTATTCACAATAATTGCAAACTTCTTTTGTTATTTTTCTAAAGTTATTATATTGAATTATAATATTTAATTATGAAATAAAAATAATTAATGTTGCCTGCTGACTAAAACTACAAAAAAAGCATAAGTAATAGAATAAAAAGTTTATCAAGTATCAATTAATTTTTGATAAAAATGATTCATATTTGAATGCTGGAAAATTTTCATTTAATAGTTAAATTATTTCCGGTGAAACCGGAAGGGCTAAAAAAATGAAACTTACGTCAATGAATCCAAAATGTTGCCTTATATAAATAAGTAAAATTTCATAAAAATCGATTGATAAATAAAGAAATGAAAGGTCTGTGCCACTTTTCAGTGTCATCCTGCATACTTTATCACCCGGCGCCTGCACTTAATTATTAAAGGAATCAATTAATACCACATTGTAAAAATAATATTTACAACAACTCTTTTATTATTTTATTTTAATTCTTGAAAAATTGTAATGAGTAAATAAACTATCAAAAAAAACACTTTCCGAAATGAAAACATTTTCGAAATTGCAAAAATTCGAAGAAAAAAAAAAGTTAAAACATATTTAAAAAATAAATAAACAACAGAAAGCAAGCGTTTTAAATTAAAATACCAAAAAGTTCATTAATCGACCGAAATGGCAATATAAATTACAACAGAAAAAGGTGAAACAAGGTGGAAACAGCATACCTGGCGCGCAAATAGATTGCCATCAAAAGTGGCATTAATAGAAAACGAAAATTTAATTAAACAGCGCGCGGAGAGATGATCACAGAGAGCGCAAAACTATACCCAACATACATAGAGAGCAAATTATAACGAATAACACAGAGCAAGCAAAATGGTCGTTAAGTATGGCAAGCGAGCGCCGCTTTTAAAGAAAGAGAGCGAACGAACAGCGCACACAAACATAGAGAGAAAGAGACTAGCGATGTGGATAGATATAGAAAGCAAGCGCGTAAAACGACCTGCGAATAATCCATCTGCAGTCTATGGAACGCTAATAAAGTGTTATCGAGTTACTAATTAGCTTTTAAAATATCCTTTGGAAATAGCGCGCGTCTGGTTGCTGCTTAATGGCGACTAAGACAATTTAAGGGCGAAGCCTTAGCGTCGGAGCCGAAGGAGTAAAGCGCACACTGTAAATGATGGCTCTCAGCGGTATAGAAAGACAAACCAACTGTGGAAGAGCAAAAAGCTACTACCAGCGGAGCAGAGCCGACAGAACAACCGAAAGAACAGGAAAGAGTATCCTGCTCAGATGCGGCCGCCGCCGCCGCTGCCGCCGCCGATTATACAAGTTAGGGAGTTGAAATGGATATATATGTATTGGGGGCGGCTGTAAAAATAGTACCCGCGGGATTCTATAAGCATTGTTATAAGACGAAGAGTTTACGCTTTGCAAAAGGTGCTCGGATTGCAAATATAATTATATGCGTTATTCGTTATTTTTTTCCTGTTTCCTGTTGCTTTTTTTTAACATTTTTTTCATTTTTTTTTTTTTTGAATGTAATGAACGACCGCTTTACCTTTTGCTTTGCGAAAATATTAACTTAATATACTTCCAGTTTATTGTTCTCTTCCTTGTTTTTCTTTGCATTTGTTTTTTCCTCAAAATGTTTGCGGGTATTTTATTTTTGTATACTGTTCTTTGCTTATACGAACAAGTGTAATAATTGTGTTTGTTGTTTTTGTTTCTTTTTCACAGGACACTCACGTTCTGCCATTTGGCCGCTTTGAATTGGTGGCTGCTATTGTGTCCGAGCACCTTATCGCATGACTGGCAAATGGGATCCGTACCTTTGGTCACATCTTTGACCGACTACAGGAATCTGGTTACTTGTCTCTTCTTGGCCCTCATTGTTCTACTGGCCATAAAGGGGTTAACTGATTTCGAGGTAAGTCGATAGCCCGCTTTATATTATCTGCTCACTTCAATTAATTTCACACTACTACCACTACTGCAGCTAACTTCCCAAGTTAATGTACATTGAAACTATCCCTTAAATTTAGGGTAGGATCTAGGATATTATATTTTAGGCTTTATTTAATTATGAATAAAAAAAATTAGTCAATTTTAAATTATGTTTTCTGTGGATAATTCTAATTATAATTGTTGTATGTTATTTTAATATTATTTTTTTTTAATGTTTATAATTAAAATTGTTTACAGTTTATAGCGAAAACAGAATTAATTAAGCCTTCACTTTGAATTTCCAAGTGTCAATTAATAAGTGTTGTTATGCGAAATAAAAGCGTCCGGCGCCTTCGCGTTGACGCTAATTGAAATACTAAAGAATACTGCACTTTAAATAAATATTTTTTTACAGAAAAATCTATAAACTGAAATAATTTAATAAAAACAAAACAAATCTTAATATTCGATTAAAAAAAACAAAAACTGTGGGAATGATTTTATTTAAGAATTTTTCATTGGTTTCTTCTGTCAATTTGTGATAAAAATTAACAAGCTTTCAATTATTTTTTTAGCAATTCTTTCAAAAAAAAAAAATAGTATTTAAATATTAAGCTTATTTTTGAACAACAAAAAAATCAAATCAAATTTACTCACCGATCACAACTTAAAATTATTATTTTTTTGAGACTAAAGTAGTAACCCAGCGCATTCACTTTGATCTTCATAGTATAAATTTATAATTACGCCGCCATCATATTGACAAAATTAATAAAAAAATAAACTGTAGACTATAAAAATCTAATAAATATTTTAACTAACATTTATTACAGAAAAAAATATAAGAAAAATAGGATATTAAGCGAAAAATCTATTAAGAAAAATGTTACTTTCACTTTTTTAAAGATTTCAATTGTAAAATGAGAAAATGTAAAGCCCGGCGCCTTCATTTATGCTTTTTTTTTTCAAAAATGAAGGAAACAAACAAAAAGATTAATTCAAATTGACACAAATGAAAAAAGAAAAACTGTAAAGTAAATAAAGAACATTAATTATTTCAAATAACATTTCCATTTGAAAAACAAAAACCAAAAAGAATTTTAAATGAAAGAATTTCCCTAGAAAAATCGAATCCAAAACACACTAAAAAATGATGAATCACTTTTTGAACGAGTAATTTAGTAAAATAATAAAATTCAAACCCGTCGCCTTCACATTGACACAAAAAAAAATTATTTCAAATAACATAAACCAAAAGAAAAAAAGAATTTTACACGAAAGAAAAATCCTATTTACTTAGGTTCTCATACACGAGAAGACGATATTTGCTTTAGCTTGGCAACACATTATTGGTATTCGCATCGGCTGTAAAGATTTGGTTCCGCTGCCGATACACGCAATTCATTTTAGAATTCTTAGATTGCTCTTAAGGGACAAATAACGTTCGTTCGGCAGGCAGGCAAGCAGCCCGTAGCCGCTTATTGGTACGGACCGTGCAGAAGAAGCGAATCTGCGCCTCGTCTCTCACTAAATTAAGTTACGTGATTGGAAACTTAATTTCTTCCAGGTCAAACAATGTTTCTAATTAATACACCGTCTCTTCGAGGAAGTTTTTTTTTTGTTCGTCTTCAACAAATGGCAGCAGCAATGCTACGTAAACACTAATTCTTCGCTTCTTCCCCCATTTAATGCTTCGTACAATGTACATTGGAATTTTGTTTTTTTCCACGTATTTTTTGCTGCTTTGCTTTGCGAATATTCGCAACGTGTACTTTCCATATATTAAAATGGAATATATGCAAGCGATTCCGATGATGTTAAAATAAGCGTGAAAAACAATACAGTCCTTGTTGTTTTTCAATTAGCATTAAAATACAGATAGTATGGGTGTATGATATGTGTGTATGAAATAAGCTGATTTTGTCATTTCTCTCCCGTTTGAGCAACGAGCAACGAGTGCTTTGTTTGCGGAAGAGTACATGCGAATTTTCGCACAGTGCTTGCTTTTTTTTTACCCCGCCCTGCTTTCATTTCATGTACTATATACCTATATGATGGCACTCGCATTCTCCGCGTTTGTAATAAATTCAGCAAATTCATAAATCTCTCTCTCACTCTCCGCTGTTGGTGTTTTGTTTTGTTTTCTTTTTCTTTTTCATTCTGCTGGCGCGTACTTTTTCAAAATAAAAAACGTTTTTAATGTTCTTAATTAGGATGCAGCACTATATGCTAAAAATAATAATTTATTATTATATGAAAGCTGACCTCTGGTATTTTTATGTTTGATTAGCCTTTTTTTCTTTGTTTAAAATTAAATTATATTATAACATTAAAAGCTCCTCATTTATGTTTTTCAAAATAAGTATTTAATTAATTTTTCAAAAATAAAATGCAGAAACAGAATTTTTTATTACTTAATGGGTTTTATAAAACAAATTAAGAAAAATTAAATTTATTAATTAGATAATGGAAAACTATTGTTTTATTAACGTAATAAACAAAAGTATTAAAACAAAGAAGAAATAAAATATTCATTTACTTGATTTTCTTATTAATTTTGTTTAAAAAACTTCCTTTTTTTAATTAGCATAATTAAAGATAATTATACATAACTTAAGAAAGACATGGAAAATGAAGACAATCATAAAATTTTTGATAAAAAACAACAAATAAATTTTATTAAAAGTCTATTCTAAACTTTAACAATCAATGAAAATTTAATGTATCTTCTAAATATCTAAATTAAAAAAATATTAACAAAATTGAAAAAAAGCGAAAAAAACCAACTTTAGAAAAATTATATTTCCAAACTCATTTTTCAAACTTTAAATGCAAAAAGCAACTAATAATTTTATTTAACTGTGTCCTGATAATGTAATATAAAAAGGAATATTTTTATTTAACTGTTGTCCTGATAATGTAATATAAAAAAATCAATGGCCCGGCGCCTTCACTAACTGTTTTATAGAATTAAATTAGGAAAATCAAAGTATTATTAGTTTAAAAAAAGAAAATTTATGTTTTGTTAACGTAGAATAAAGTACTGTAACAAATTTAAAAAATCAATTATTAATTTGCTTTGTTTTGATCCTTGATATTTACCTATTGATTTTATTGTTTATTTTAAAATTACATTTAAATTTAATTGAATTTGATCATAAATATTATGGTTGAATTTATTTATTTTATCCAATAATAAATAAATTTTATATTAACAATTCATGCATTTAAATTATATTTTATTTTTGTTGTCTTTCCAAAAAAAAAAACAACAATAAAAAGCATCATCATATTTCAATGTTTATTCCACTTATTGATGATTTTAAATTGACCACTGCATTTTAGAAAGTTATATATATATTTATTTTAATTAACAAATGATTATTTACAAATAGCATATGAAATTTGCACAGACATATCATCAATGTTGATTATATCAAAATATAATATTGCATAATTTACTAACTTTAGATATTAATTCAAATTTAGATTTACTAAAAAAACTTTTTTTTTGGGAATTTTTTAAAATTACATTTTGCAGAAGAAAATCTAATAAATGTTAAAAGAAAATGTTTTCAATTTAAATCAAAGAAACTGAGTATTTAGAAAAGATTAAAGCACTAGGAAATTTTCAAGAAGAGAATTTTCTGTACGGTTAAATTCGACGCGCTTCATTTCTTATCGTTTAAACGGTATTAGTTGCGGCAGAATTGGCCTCACCTGACCACAGTGATAAAAGCACGAAGCTATTACTTGAAATCCGAAAAGGTTAATTCAAACCCTTTTACACTACTACTCTCCTTTGCTAAATCATTCACATGCATCCTACACACACCTTCGGCTATGCCATAGAACCACACATACCGGACAGATTAAAAGAAAATAACCTGGCCGCCCTTTAATCCCTTTTAACTCGCGTCTGCGGAAAAAAATTTAATCAAGAGTCCGGAAATAGATTTCGAAATTTCAGAAAATTGCAAATGAAAAATTAAAAAAATAAATAAAATAAAAATGTTTATAAATACTTTAGTTTCCTATATTTATATTTTTAAATGTCGAATGTAAAGTATACGGTCAATAGCACGAAGGGGATAAATAATGCAAAGTTATGTTAACATGCAATGTTTTTGTTACTACACTGGATATTGTCTCTTATAGTCTGTTTGACCCTTTTTACGTTGATGTAAATGACTCTATAAGCAAATGCATGTAGAAAATTTAATTTTTTTATTATTTTTTATTAAATGCAGTGATCAATATCTTTTTTTTTATGAAAATATTCAAAAATTGTGATTGCTTTAATTGAAATATTATAAATTATAAATGTTTATTTCATTTTTTTAATAAAATGAGATTTTTTTTTAATAAAATTAATTAATATTATTAATCAATATTGTTTTTTAAAGAAAATAATTAAAAAAATTGAATATTTTAGTTAAAAATTTATAAATTATTTTAGTTTATATATTTTTTTTAAATTAAATGAGGAAATTTATCTAATTATTGTTATAAAATGTATTAAACAATATAACTTACAAAAGAAAATAATCAAAAATTTTAAATATTTCAAGTAAAATTCTAGAAATAATTAAAATTTACAATATTTCTAAAATGAAATGTGGAAAACATTGACTGAATTTAAATTAAAGTTAAAAAAAATACAAACCAATAATAACACGGAAAAATAATGACAAGAATATACATCGCATGACCTCTCAATATTTGATGTCTTGTAATACGGCTTTGCGTGCTTTGACAAATAAGCGAATAATTTATATTTTCGAAAAGAGAGAAAAAAAAAAAGAGCGCCATTAGACATCAGCGTGACGGCACACTAAACAACTGCATACAGCAGCAGTATAAAGTGTAATTCGATAATATGTGCCCCCGATATGTACTTTTCTGCCTTGTCTATCTACAACTATACATATTATTATACATATAGTAGATATTATGTACACAAAACTATGTAATGTATTTCTAATTGCAGAATCAACGAAACGTGCCTGTGGTTCTGGGATTACTTTTACTGGTCGTGCCCTTTCTGCCCGCCTCCAATTTGATGATTACCGTCGGTTTCGTAATTGCCGAACGGGTCCTTTATATTCCCAGGTAATAAAAACCAACACATTTTTTGCCATTTTTTTTCCTTTTTCCTTAGTTTGGGATTTTTCTTTTTTACTTTTGTGAAGCACTTTTTTTTTCTTCATTTTTTTTTTAATTTTGTAAATTACATATAATAAATGAGGGTAAAATTTCTAATATCACTTTTTAATAAATATTTGAAAAATAATCTTTAAGCGTTGGCAAAAAAAAACTTTTTTTTATAAGAAATAAACTTAGTATAAAATTCATAACCCGGCGCCTTCACTTACACTTTCAATCTATCAAAAAAGTTATTTTTATTTGTTCTATAAATGATTATATAAAAATGACTTTTAAATTAATTTTTGGGATAATTTAAAAATTGACTCAAATCTTGTTATTTTTTATCAAAAATGCAATAATGAATTCAAAAAAGAGTTTACTGTCACCTTGTAGAAGGGATATTTAAAAAAATTTAACTTAACAATAATAAAAAAATTATTGTCCCGGCGCTTTCACTTATTATCTTTCAATTACTCGTAAAAAATGATAGCATTTGTACGATACAGATACAAAAACTTTGCAAGAATTTATTAAATAATTAAACTTGAATAAATAAAAATACTCTTAATTTAATTGCTTAATAAATGAAATCAAAATCATGAAAAGATTTTTTTTATTCTTCTGGACAATACCGGGCGCTTTCACTTAGTACCTTTTAATCTAACGTAAAAAAATCATCATCTGTTCGACACAGACACAAAAACTTTGGAAAATATTTTTAAAATAACTATTAAACTTAAATAAAAAAATTATATTTAATTGTTAAATAAATGAAATCAAAACGAATAAAACATTTCAATTGCATTTCAAATTTTCTTATATTGTCTTGGACAATGCACGGCGCTTTCACTTACGATTTTTTATGCGGTACAGATGCAAAAACTTTGAGAAATATTTTTCAAATAATTATTAAACTTAAATAGAAAACAAATCTTATATTTAATTGTTAAATAAATTAAATAAAAACAAAGAAAAAACATTTCAAATGCCATAACAGAAAAAGTATTGGCCATATAACCATTGCAAATTATTATAAAAAAAAACAATAATATAAATTTAATTTATTGTCCTGAAACAAAAACAATAAGTACTTCTTTTTGTATAAATGAAATGTAAAATTGCACTGTATGCATTTGCATTTGCAGCATGGGAAGCATTTTGCTGACGGTATACGGCGCGCAGATAATTTGGCAATCATTCAGTCGCCATCATCGTCAAACCATTCTGTGCCTGCTGATATTAATACTAACTTCGAATTGTCTGAGGTGTGTAATAAGGAATAAGGATTGGCGGTCTCGCGAGACGCTATTAAGGTAAGTCCTGCGAGACAGCAGACCGACTGCGCTGTAGCTCGTTCCGCACAGCTCGTTTTAGCTGTTTCGCTCAAAATTTATGATTGAAATTGTATATTTCATGCACACACACACACAGAGCGGGCATCGCAACTTTACCTCATAACGCCAAGATGCATTACAACTTTGGCAACTTTCACCGAGACTCGTCCAGATACGAACTGGCGAAATCTCATTATCGCACCGCGCTCAGGTAAACCACACTCAGCAAATTATTTATTGTATGACATTTCGCAAAAAAAAAAATAAAAAAAAAATGATTTTTTTAAATTCTAATAAAAAATTAAATTGAAAAATATATAAAAAAATTTTAGATTGTGGCCAACTTATGCAAGCGCCCATAACAATTTGGGAACGCTGATAAAAAACCAAAACGAAGCCGAGAAACATTTCTTGTTGGCCATCAGGTTTTCGGCAAACCACGTAAACGCTCATTACAATTTGGGCCAACTGTACAGGTAATTTTCAACTTGGGGCTATGCGAAACCGCAAAAAGTACGAAACGGCAGCGGGTACAACGTTATTAATTTGCGCAGGAAATCGAACAGGAGCTCGGAATCGGAACGGATGCTCCGCAAATGTCTGCACATCGATGGCAGGTTTACGGCGGCCTACATAGAGTTGGCCAGACTCAAAGGACCCGATGATTTGGGCGTCGGACCGTTATTGAAGAAGGTGGTGGAGCTTAATGCAGCCGACCCGTATTACTATACGACTTATGCCCACTGGTTATGGGGAAAAGGTAACCTTTTTTTTCAACTGCTTTTACTTTTTTAATAACTTTCAGCATTTTCTAATAGTTTCATTTTTTAATTTTTTTAATTATTATTTGAAACATTCATTAGAGCAAAGAAAGATTTCGCCTAAACTATTCAATTGATTTTTTTTTTATCACTTTACCTCAATTGATTTGATTTTTCAAATGAAAAATAATAGTAATAAATTGATTAGAAGTACATTTTAAGGGGTATAAATAAAAATTATATGATTCCATTAAAAAAACAACTTTGTATAATAACTTTTCTATTGAAACAATCTATAGAACTATTAGTTTACATTGATGTCTATAAAGTCATAAGAAAATTTTGCTAAAAATTAATGAAAACTTTCTTTTTGAAACTAGGTGAAAGAAAATTGTTTTTTTTTTTGTAATTCCTTAATGAAAGTGATCCTTTTTCCACTTTCAGCGTGGTGGAAAAATTATGAATCCTTGACAAATAATAATTGACAAGAAATTTAGGGAAAAAGTATTGTAAAGGATTCAAGTTAAAGTAAAGGAAAGTTATCCTTTTTCCACACTTCACTGGAAGTGGAAAAAGGATCACTTTACTTTCAGCTATTTGAAAAAACTTTTTGCAATATTTATTAACATTTAATAGTAAAAAAGTTAAATAATAAAGATAATTATTATTGAAAACAGTTCGTTTTTAAATTGCTGAAAGGAAAGTGATCCTTTTTCCACTTCCAGTGAAGTGTGGAAAAAGGATAACTTTCCTATACTTCACTTTGAATCCTTGATTATAACAGTTAACAAAGAAAAAGGTAAAATTAATAAGAAATAAAATTAAAGTTTAAAAAAAAAAAATTAAAAAAATATTAATGTCAAGGATTCCATGTGAAAGTAAAGGAAAGTTATCATTTCCAATTAAACCGGAAATAAAATAAAAAATTTAAAAAAATAAAATTTACATTAAAAATTCAAAAATGTGGTCTTTAGACATTTTTATGACTGTAAAGAAACATTTTAATTAGATTGATTATTTTAGGCGCAATTTTACTAAAACTAACGGCTCTTTCTAAAGAAAAGAAAAATAGCTTCTTGGCGCAGTATTAGAAAAAGAAAAACTAAAATAAAACAATATTGATTTAAAGGTAAGGCAAAGCTGGCTTTGAGCTATTACTTAAAAGCTTTGTCGGTGTCCTCAACATATTCGGAAGCCGTAATAGGAGCAGCGCGCACTTTAAGAAAGCTCGGAGATCACGCGCGTCTTTTTCAGCTAATCACCAGGTAATTCCTCTAAATTCCCCAACAAATTTCCGCTTTTTTTCTTTATCTACCTATAATACAATTGCAGGTATCAATCAATTCAACGATCACGCCGAGGCGAGATGCCTCTAAATCCGCACATTTATCTCCACGATTGGCATCTGAAGTCGGAACTAAGAAGTCGAGCGAAAGCATACGACGCGTGTCCTACGAAATTCGTGAGTGGCCCCCATAAAAAACCCCAATGCCCCCGGAGCACGATCCTCATTAATTTTATTATTTCATTTTATTCTTTTTTTTTTTTTTTATTATACTATATTTTTTGTACTTTTGCAGAAGACGCGTTGCATTAACCTGGCTCTGAACCGGCAAATCAATCAGAGCAAAGTGGCAGCTCCTTTGGAGGACGACGAAACGGCGAAAATCCATTGGAAGAATCGCAATAAAATACTTAACAAGACAACGGAAGAAGGGAAATTTCTGCCGAATGGAAACGCGAAGAAAGCTATTAAAATGAAAAACTACGAGAACAGTATAGTGGATCACCGGTTATAGTATTTAGGATTAGAAGTTCGTGATGATTACGATTAAAAAGTCGTTTTTTTCTTTTTATTAAATAAATTAATAAGTTTAAAATAAAGTGAACCAAACCGGAAATCAGTGGTAATATTTTTGATATAAAAGAAATTACTATAATTAGTCAGTATTAACAAATATATCAATCAGTATTATGCATTATCCTTTTTATACATAAATTTAGTATAAAATTATTAAAAATTATTAACATTAGTTCTAAGAATAAACAGAAATTATTACTACAGCTCTAAGAAAATATAATAAAAGTAAGAAATTTGCTAAAAAAAATTTTTTTTATTTGTTTAGTGAAAAAAAAAATATAATGAAAGAATCGAAATTAAGAATTGTGATTAAACGACATAATAATTAAATATTTCTAAAAAATTCTTTGAAAATTAACTGTGGTTTCTAATTATTGAAAAAATAACTACAAAAATAATGAATTGTTATTACTGTAGGTTATTCAGAACTTAAATTTTAAGATATAATATAGCATTAATTTTAAGATTAATAATAATGAAAAGCAATTATTGTGCATAAAACATACAAAAAATAGAATATTTTAGTGGTAAAAATTTGTTTTAGAAAATTGTAAAATATGTAAATAATTTTTTACTATTTCTTATTACATAAAAACAAATAATAAAATGTTGTTTTATTGTTGTTTTTATCGTTGTTTGACCTAAACAATTATTTTATTATATATTTGGTAAGCAATTCACTTCAAAAAACTTTAAAATTTGCATTTAAATTAAAAATAAATACTTAAAAAAACATAACAAACAACTTAAATGAATTTACTGATGACAAAAAAAAGCATTGCGAAAGCGGAAAACAATTAAAATAACAAACAATTTACATGCTAATTTAGAGGCAAAATAATAAAACGAGTAATTAAAATAATATGGCATAAATTACGAATCGATCAAACAGTTTGCTTATACAGTCAGCAAACAATAAATGAAACAATAATAAAATAAACGAGCCGTTTCGCATTTACGGTGTATACGCAGTAATAGCATTTATTGCTTTTTAATAATAGATAAAGGTAATATTATTCCGATCGGGCAAAAACCAAACAAAAGTTTATTAAATTTATTATTTATGGCAAAACATCAACTGCCTATTGCGAGTACAGCGAGCAAAAGTAATTACACCAACTTTATCCCGCAAACACAAATTATTTTAAAGCGAACAGGCAAAGGGAAAATGCTGCCATTAAATATTCATAATTTGCAAATAGTGAACAAGGAGTCATTTGTTATTATTTGTAGAATTTCAGCAAATTGAGAAAACTGAAACAAAGTCAACTCCAGTAATAATATTGCATGACTCGGATCTTTCAATATTTTATTTCTATAGCGTGCATTGACAAATACACAATATTTTTTTAATTGGAAAGTGATAACTTTGAAAAACTGGGAATGAAAAATATTCAATAAAAAAAGGAAAGGAAAACAGAGACAAAATGCTTTGGAAATTAAATTTACATGTAGTGAAATAATGGATTTGTAATTACGTAAACAATACTACTTTTTCTTAATCAAAAAGGAATACTTTTTCCTATTTTTTTTTTATTGATTTTACCAATTGCTATTGTTAAATTAGTGCAGCAGCTTTGTAATTACTTTATAATTCGCCTTGAGCAAATAACTCAATAGAAAGCCTCTCTGTTGGGTCGTAAATCATAATTTTCTTGCATTTTTTCTTTCAATATTAAAAGAAGCCAAATGTTTATTTAAAAAGAAATCACTTTGTGTCAAGTATATAAAAAATAATATAAATTTTAAGACTTACCAAACACGAAGCACTGATGAAAATGTGGGAAACACTTAAAACATCACTAGAAATCGAATCTGAAATCAAAATTGGTAAAAATTAATAAAAACAAGAAATATAAAAAAAAAACCTTTACAATGAAACAAAATAACATGTTGTGTTTTAATCAAAATTTACCATTTATCAAAGCAATAACAACAATGAATTACTCTCTAAGAGCAATATTCATTAATAGATGCTAATGTTTACAATATTTCTTACGAGAAATCACTTAATCACTAACTGCTGCACTTATTATTAAACAAAATTTAGTAAATAAAATGCACACCATTGACTAATAGTCAATGATGCACAACAACACTTTCTTTTGTTTTTCTAACCTTCATCGCCATCTGTAATCAGGACTTGGAACAATAACAATAATTCAACTCAAAAAAAAAGATTTCTTCTTCAAATTATTAATTAGCTTTATTTTACTAGTTCAATTAAAATCGGTCTGATATTTCTACTAATTTCCATGTACCAAAATTTTTGCTGCAAAACCTTGCACCTTAAATAAATACTAATTATTATTTCGAAAAGAAATCTTATAAATTGCCATGTTTAGATTACCTATTTATAAAAATGTTTATGAAATTACACCAAAACACAACAAGGATTGAATTTGCTGTTTAGCAAATTTTTAACGTATGCAAAATTAGTTTAACGATATAAAAGACGGATATATTACTAAATTCTAAGTTTTCTAAGAGTGTTCAAAGCTTTTAACCAGTGATTGAAGTGAAATTAGCACTTTTAGCACTGTAAACAAATCAACGCGAAGCGAACGCAAAATTTTGTACGCAATAATGCAGTTGTGACAATTTACACTAGAAATTAATAAATAATTTAGATAATTACCTAATTTTTAATTCGCAATGATCCATCACCACCACTAACTGCACTAAAAAAGCTAACGACACAATAACTTTTGTTTTTTTGTTTATAAATTCAGGCAACCCAAGCAACACCAACTTACCGCTTAATTTCAAATTTTCTTTACAATGTTTTTTATTTTAATTGCTAAATGAATAAACAGATACTTAAAAAGAGCAATAAATCAATGCGCAAATATATGAGAGCTATAAAATTTCTTTATTAACATTAACCAAAACTTTGCGTGCATAGTTTACAATCAATATATCATTTCTTTTATTAATTAATTAATTTACCATTTACGAAACGACAAGTTTCCCTTCCTTTTTTTTACAAAAGCCAACATGAAAATTAATAAATTCCTAAGAGAGAAAAAAGGTCGAGAGAAACGACAAAAGTAATCCATACGAAGTCATTATTCTTTGCTACAAAAATACTATAGTTTTTCATTTTCACTGCTTATCAAATCTTAAACAGCCTTCTTTTGACATAGTAAAACAATTTGCGATGACTGAGGGAAGGGCTCACCCACAGAAAAAAAGAAACGCAACGCACAATCAATGCATGAGAAGAGAACACCAACAATAATACTACAATTCAATGATCCTGCCATTGGAGGACTGCGTCTTTTAAAAGCAAAAAACAAAATGTGAAAGTAATTTAAACAAAAACAAAACAATTAGTATTCCTCTCTGTAAGTAATCTACTAATTCTGGTGTGATGAAGAACTGCCTTCAAAGTACCGCCACTTTCGAGAAAAAGAGGCCAACAAACGCAAACGCACGCTTGATATGTCTCGCAAGTTGCCCGTAGCTTTTTGGGTACTTCCACACACAAGAGGACAAACCATTTGAATCGAATTCTTAAAAACGATAGGAAGCTAACGGAAACCAAAAAAAAAAATAGAAGATACCCTTAGATGACGATTTGACGACCAGCGGAATTTCTAACAGACGCGTGCTTCGATTGTGCGCCCATCGATGCGACCCCGATCAATGTTTTCTGCAAAGTTAACATTAAGGAAAACAACACTAAAATTTTTATGTACGGGGTGTCTTTTTTTTTGTTGTTGCTAAAGCCCCATTTACCAAAAATATTTCTGTATTGATCATTTCCGGTTATAGCTGATGTTGATCAACTATGATAATTTAATGAAGGACTTTATAAAAATATTTTCTTTTCTTATTTTTATTCCTTTTTAAAAAATGAAGATGTTTTTGTTAAAAAAAAAAAATTCTATTAGGTCTACTTTTTAGGATATTGTCGACTTCCAGGTATTTTTGTAAAAATCGGTGTCTTTACGATGAATAATAATATAGAATAAAAATAAGTAGTTCTATTTGAAAAAATGAAGTTATTTTGAATTTAAACTGATTTTTTTATACTGTTTTCTCAAAAACCCTGTAAAATTTACACATTAAATTAAAAATTAATTAATTTAATGTGAGTCCACATGAGTCAGTAGCAATTAATAAAAAGAATTGTTTCATTAGTTTTAAAAACGTAAAAGATTTGATATTTTTTCTTAAGACACTGATTTTTACAAAAACCAAAACCGGAAGTTGGCCATAACTTAAGAAGTGAACCTAATACAAACGACTTTTTGAGAAAATCGTCTTTCTTCTTAAAAAAAAATAATCGAAATATGAAAAGAAAATTGAGATGTCAATTAAAATATCAAAACAAATATCAACTTAATAACCGGAAGTGGTCAAGTGTTGAAAACATTTTACCAAATAAGGCTTTGCGAATAATTGCGAAAGCAAAAAGAAAAAATGTCTAAAATTTCGTCTAAAAGTTAAAAAAAGCACCCCGAATTAAGAGAAGAAAAAAAAAAAAAGAATTTTAGTTTGATGGAATAAAGTTCTGCTGAAGAAAAAGGATACTCATAGCTCGTTCGGCATCCCATTCGGTTTGGAAAGAGACAAGAATGGAGCCCTGGCCCTGCTCCTCCACATTCACGACCTGACCGAACTCCTGACACTTGTCGCTGATCAATTTGTAACTAGCAGACGCCGGCAACTTCAAAAACCAACAAAAATTTATATGAAACAACAAACCACTAACAAAGCAAAAAATAAAAAATAAACAAAAACAAAATCGAAAAACCAAGAAAAGAAAGAAAGAAAAAACAAAAATGAAGATAAACTTACATTGGAAATGAGTAATTTGTTCTTCTTATGCGAATCAAGGACCGAACTGTTCCTCAGCATCTGTCCGCCGTTGTTCAAGGTGCCGTAAATGTTGCTGCTGGAGGGCGGTCGCTGGTCCCTGTCGCCACTGCTGAACGAGAACGTCGGTTTCGAGTCGTACGACTGATAGTTGCGCGTGATGCCTCCACCACCCATCTGCGCCGCATTCGTCGGACTGCTATAGTTGGTGTTCTGCGTGGACAAGAAGCTGTTCTGCGAGTCGTTGCGCGCGCTAAACGAACCGTTGCCGGAAGTCAAATTGCTGGCCAAAGAGGCCAGCGACGGATTGTTCTGGACGAGATTCGCGGCCAGATTCAGATCGCTACTGCTCAGACCGCTGTTCAACAGATTGCTAGGCAAATTCGAGACGGACGCCAGACTGGCCGCCTGCTGCAGGACCGCTGACGAGCTCAGGTTGTTCAAAGCGGAATTCACGCCGGACAGATTGAGGCCCAATTGGAGATTGGGCACGGCGCCCAAGATACCCGGACCGCTGTTCACGTTGGCCGCCTGCTGCGGGCTACTAGTCAGCGAGGGCAGATTGCGAGCGACGTCCCGCAACGGCTCGCCGTTCGTGCCCAGACCGGGTCCCACGCTGCTCAGACCTTCCGGCAGCTTGTCGCGATCGTTGCCGCGATCCATGCGCACCGTCATCACGCGGTCAAAGAGCGGCTGACCGTGGAACATGGAAATCGCCTGAACCGACTCCACCGGATGATCGTACTCGATCACCGCGAAACCTCTACTAGAGCCGTCTTTCGCCAACGGCATGTCCACGTAAAGCACCTTGCCGGCCATCCTAAACACCTCTTTTAACTTCTTCTTATCCACCTTATATTCCAACTGCAAGACAAACCATTAGCTCGTATCATTTGCCCACAGACCACTAACTTTCGATGTTTTACTGCCTCTTTTTCAAGCAAGATTCGCTTAAAATCACTCAATCAAACAAACAATCAAAGAATTTGTAAATTCGGGGTAAAACACAGAATCCCTTGTACTGTTCAAGGATGCAGCCAATCATCAATTTTGAACTTCATTAAACAAAGTCAATGATAGCAATGATTGCCATTTCACAAAAAGGGTTCCTTCTAGTAACAATTTCACTTGTAATTTTTTTTTCATCAGTGCAAACAGTTCAAACAGTTGAAAAATAACGGAACCCACTGTGAGATATGTTGGTAAAAGAACCGCATAAGGCCCCAAGAGACAAATTGCTGGAGTCCATCCTTCGCAAAAAAAAGCGGACCAAAAACCGGCCGCAAAAAGTGCTCCGAAATAATGAAACAATTTGAATGCGCGCAAGTCAACGATAAAGGGAATTAAAAGAGTTTAAACAATAGGATAAGACTACTTACATTTGCCACAAAAATCCTAGTATTCAACGGAGTGGAAATATTGAGTTCTTGCAGGAAGGCCGGACTCAGGCCGTACGTATTGTTATTGGAAAGATTGGGAGCGGAGGCGGCGGGCGCTCCCGGTGAGCCCACGCTGTCGTATCGGCTGCGCTCGTCCCGCCGCGAATCCCGATAGTCGTCGCGATCCCTCCGCTTCGGAATCAGATTGCCGTACTTGTCGCGCTGATTTCCGAAGTCCTCCCTGATGACGATCTTGCGGCCCTTCAGGTCGAAACGGTGCATCGACTCCAGAGCCTTGCGCACCGACTGCGGATCGGTGAATTCGACGATGCCGCAGCCGCGCGGCTTGTCGTTCTCGTCGACGAACAGCTCTACAAAAGCAACATCACCCACTTGGCTGCGAAACAAGTCCTTCAAGTCCTGCCAACGGTACTCGTACGGGATGTTGGACACGTAGACGCGACAGTTGGAGGATTTCATGCCGCCGCGGTCTTTGCCGCGGTCGGGACTGCGGTCGCGGGACTCGCTCGAGAATCTTGTGGGGCGATCGCGTCTGGAGCGATCGCGGTCTCGAGATCGATCGCGGTCCTCTTTGATTTTCTCCATTGTTTTTGCACTGTGATTTCCAATTGCTGGACTTCTTACCCCTTTGAAGATCGCCTTACTACAAAGAAAATTTGGTAGAGAAGAACAAGAAATACCACTGGTTTTTCCTAAGGAATTGTTATTAACAAATTGTGTGGAGACGCTTCTTTCCTGGACCTGCTGCTTCTGTTATGGCGTCGTTTCTAAATGACAGTCAATGCTGTCAGAAACTTTTGACAAATATGGCATCTTTTTTTGAAAAATCGAAAAACGATCGCAATTCTTGCACATTTGTTAATTATTTTGCATATTTACAAACTTTATAATTGTTTAAAATAAATTGTATATGAAAATATACAGGAAAAACAATATTTTCCTATTTTTAAACCTAAAAAACGAAACAGAATATTATATAGGCAACTTAACGAACATAAAAAGTTGGTTAATCGTTAAATAGTTTTTTATTGTTTTAAACAATTATTAAACTATTTAATACTACAAATTAACTAATACAAATAACATTGACTAATACTTTACAAAGGTTTTATTTGTAACAAGTTATTAATACATAAAATTTACATAGAACAAAATTTGTTTATCTTAATTATTATTAATTTTTTTAATGAAAGTTTTAACATCGTTTATTAACTTATCAGACTGTATGGATAAATTTTCCAATGCACATTTAGCTTTCTTATATTCTAAAACTTTCTCTTGGATGGAATCAGAGCACAATTTACCATCCAAAATAATTGATTCTATAAATTTTGCAACAACTTTAAAGTGATCTGTTAAATTAAATTCCTGTTTCTTCTCCGAGGATTCAAATTGCAAAATATTTTCGCTATTGCAAATGGAGTTAATTAAATTAGAACAAATGGTAAACTGTCTTTGCATTGTTTCAACATCTTTGACTCTTCTATCGATGTCCTTTACTTCTGTTTCAAGATTTTCCTTTAACAATACTGCATTACCAACACTTTCGGCACCATTTTTTAATAGTATTTGGACTTCCTTTAATTTTTCAGAAATACCCTGAGCTTCTAAAACATACTCGGAGAGTTTCTTAGGAAAATCGTTTTCCAAATCGTTCCTAATCTCAGCATTTATTTTATCAGTAAGCCCTTTGATTCTCCTCAAAATGGATTCGTTATTTGTACCACTTTTTCCTGGCTTAACACGTGCTAATATTTTGTGAGGATTATCTGCAGTTCTGCAAAGATGTTCTCTAAGAACTAATTGGCACATTTTAAGTGCAAACATTATGAATCGAAAGCCACCAGGTGTTATTAAATGCGAAGTCATAATTTTGGGAATATTGGCATCCGGGTAAATGCTGTTCAGTTGATTTACATAAGCCATTACTTCATTTCGATACTGCAATTCACCCCTGGCATCATGTGGTGGATAATTTTTAAGCTTGGCCTTCGCTTCTTTAGGATTCAATATGCTTAGTAAGTAGAAGAAAAGCTCCTGGAATGCTGGTTTGTTGCTTCTAACGAACATATCGCAACGAAAGAGCTTTTCCAAGTCTTTATTCATGGGATACGAATGTTGTAACACTGAGAGCATCTCGAAAAGTTGCTCGTGGGCCACTTTTTCATCATTACACAAAAACTTATCAGACATTTTCTTTTCTCTTTTGGTTCTTCTTTTAAATTTATGTAATTTATAAGAGAAAAATTAAATTTGAACTTAGTTTTTTGTGTAAATTAACGGTTGTTTTTCAAAACTTAACCTTTAAAATTTAAAACTTGGGTTGATTTTGCTTAGACAACTTTATTAACAGTTTTAAAATATTTATTAAAATTTAAACAAAAACTTAAAAAAATCATGGAATTAATGCTAATAAATGCATTTAATAAGGTGCAGGAGTATCGTTTGCAGTCCAATCCCAAACTGTGCAATCTCGCCACACATATTTGCCCTTTAGGCCGTGATTTTCCAAAGCTAAAAACAGAGGAGCCACAGCTCCTTCTTCTGCACTCAAAGGACCCTTATTGTTGGTCAAATCAGTAGCAATATAACCAGGATGAACAGAATTCACAAAAATATCTTTCCCTTGATCATTAAAGTGTTTCTGCTGAATGTTTGTAAGGGCTGAAACACCCACCTTGGAAACAATGTATGCAGAGGTCCCCCATCCATCTTCAACATTGTTTCCAGCCTTTGCAGATCTGAAAATTCAATTATTTTATTATTATTTAATAAAAGATTATTAAAATTATTTAAAAAAAGAAGCCAAGAATAATAAATAAACTCATTACCTAACAAACTGTTCCATTAAACCTTCTAAATTCGCCACAGTTAATGCCGGATCTTTCAATTTGTTCTTCAAAGCATCTGAAGGAATTTTTGAGAGATGACCATAGCAGCTGGACACATTAACAACATGTGCACCGTTTTTTTAAAGTGGAAAAAGGGCATTGCACACATTCAGCAATGAAGTGAAATTACTTTTGATGGTTTCTTCAGCTTGTAGGCCAAATGGTTCAGTGGCATCATGCTGCAGAATTATAATTTTATAATCAAATTTTAAGTTTTATCTAATTTAAAAGATTTAAGCAATAATAGTTCAGTGATTTGTTAATTTTACTTACATTAAATGCAATGGCAGCATTGTTGACCAAGATATCAATTCCTCCATACTGCTGTTTGATAAATTGAGCCAAAGCTGATATGCTGTTGCTGTCCAAGATGTCCAACTGATGAAATTTCGGTTGCAACCCTAGTTTTTGCAATTTCCCAATGGCTTCCTGGCCTCTTTGCACATTGCGAGATGTTAAAATCACATCACCATCAAATTTTTCACAGAGACCTTTCACTGTGGCAAATCCAATGCCTTTATTGCTTCCAGTAACCTATGCAAAATTATATTTTTGTTAAAATAATAATGATATATTTTATATTGATTAATTTACTCACGATGGCCACTTTTTTGGAGTTCATTTTCTACTTGAATGATATTTGGTTTTAATCTGCAGCTGCTTTTTATATAGTTTACATGGTTGTAACAGATGTTACATCACTTTCACTTTTATCTTTTTTTGTTTAAACAGTATTTAACATTACAAATTACAATTATTGCACAATGTGGTGCAGAGAGCACAGCAAAACAAATCTTGCAATTACAAATCACAATGACTAGGCAACTCTACTGACAATTTTTAAACATTTCTTCAGTAAAAATCAAATTAAAATAAACAAAAAGCTTAGGAAAGCAATCCAAAGGAAAAATCAACAGTGAAAATAGAAAATATATATTGAATTTAAAGAATTGAATTAATAAATGCATTTAATAAGGTGCAGGAGTATCATTTGCAGTCCAATCCCAAACTGTGCAATCTTTCCAAACGTATTTTCCCTTCAGGCCGTGATTTTCCAAAGCTAAAAACAATGGACCAACAGCTCCTTCTTCAATACTTAAAGGACCCGAATGGTTAGTCATATCAGTATCGACATAACCCGGATGAACAGAATTAACAAAAACGTTTTTTCCTGCATCATCAAAGTGTTTCTGCTGAATGATTGTAAGGGCAGAAACGCCCACCTTGGAGACATTGTAAGCAGATTTTCCCCATCCATCTTCAGCATTAGTTCCAGCTTTAGCTGATCTAGAAATTTATTTCTTATTAGCCATGAGTGTTTATTTAATAAAAGAAAAAAGACCAAAAAATAATAACTAAATCAAATTACCTAACAAATTGTTCCATTAAACCCTTTAAATCTTCAACGGTCAATGCTGGATCTTTCAATTTGTTCTTCAGAGCATCTGAAGGAATCTTTGAAAGATGACCACAGCAGCTGGACACATTAACAATTTGCGCATTGGCTCTCAAAAGTGGAAAAAGGTCATTGCACACATTCAGCAATGCTGTGAAATTACTTTTGATGGTTTCTTCAGCTTGTATACCAACTGGTTCAGTGGCATCACGCTGCAGAATTATTTTTTTTTAAATAAATTTAGTATTTTATCTAATTTAAATGATTTAAGCTATAAAAGTTCAGTAATTTGTTAATTTTACTTACATTAAATGCAATGGCAGCATTGTTGACCAAGATATCAATTCCTCCATACTGCTGTTTGATAAATTGAGCCAAAGCTGATATGCTGTTGCTGTCCAAGACGTCCAACTGATGGAATTTCGGTTGAAATCCTAGTTTTTGCAATTTCCCAATGGCTTCCTGGCCTCTTTGCACATTGCGAGATGTTAAAATCACATCACCATCAAATTTTTCACAGAGACCTTTCACAATGGCAAATCCAATGCCTTTATTGCTTCCAGTGACCTTTGCAAAACATTTATTTTTAGTTCAATTAAGATTTAAACTCTTTATGTTTCTTTACTTACAATGGCAACTTTCTTGGAGCTCATTTTCCACTTGTTTTTTCTGCTTGAATGATTTTGGTTTTCAAGCGCAGCGGTGTTTTATATCTAGATATGTCGATAATTTTTATTACATCACTTGTAGCTTGTTTAAATAATGTTACGCAATATTAGGATAGTTGGCAGGGCAGATTACAACAATGACTTTGCAGGAATTTTGTTTTGAATGAGAGCTGAATGAGAGGAAACAGGAAACCATGGAGAGGAAATTAAAAGTTTATGTCATTTGAGCGCAAAAGTGACAGAATATGGGCTGTGGCCAGTATTTGCATTTCCAAAAATACATGTTATGAATAATTACAGCATGTTTTTTTTATGATTTTCAATTTTCTTATATTAGAAAGTAATAAAAGTGTGAAGGACACACTGCGACTTACCTCTTGAAGCAGATTCACACAAGTATTTCCTCCAGTAGTGGATGGCACTTGATTTATTACTGTAGACTAGTCGGTACGAAGAAATTGCATATTGCAATTTCAGCCGATGTAAGTCCAAAGCCTGTATTAAAATTAATGCGATATTTTGTCTGTCATTTTGGAGTCTCTTTTGGGCGCTTCG